>CM070088.1:20954531-21046983 GCA_036178185.1 Liparis tanakae
GAAACCAGCTGCTGAAGTTCCACTTCCATGTTTGTGCAGAGTGAGGACGACGAGGACGACGTCGTGGAGTCCGGACCGGACGGCAAGCAGCAGCAGACGGACCCGGTCCAGGAAGTCTCTCTTCTTCGGTTCCTCAAAAGTAAGAGTCGTCTTTTCCTTTCATTTCCTGTTTCCTGTTTCCTGTCTGATGAGGCTGCAGCGGAGGCAACTAAAGGCCAGTGAACAGAGGTCACTCGGTGCGACCCGACACCAGCAGACCTCAAAACCCTTACTGACCCCCCTTGTAGACCTCATCCCCTTACTGCCCCCCCCCCCTTGTAGACCTCGTGCCCCTTACTGACCCCCTTGTAGACCTCATGCCCCTTACTGACCCCCCTAGTAGACCTCATCCCCCTTACTGACCCTCTAGTATACCGCATCCCCTTACTGCCCCCCCCCCCCCCTTGTAGACCTCATGCTCTTTACTGACCCCCTTTGTCCCTCAGGCTTTCCCTGCATCGCTCTGCGGACCCTGCGGAGCCCGGTCTACCTGCTGGTGGTTCTGGCCCAGGTGAACCTTGCGGCGCTGCTGTCCGGCCTCGCCACTTTCATGGCCAAGTTCATCGAGAGACAGTTCAGCCAGACCGTCTCGTTGTCCACCATGATGATAGGTGAGGGGGGGGGGCAGGTCTGATTGAGGTATGTATATACAGCGGCTCTCAAACAGGACTCCCCCCCCCCCCCCCCCCCCCTCAGGTGGAGTTTGCATCCCGCTGGCGGTGCTCGGCACGGTCCTGGGTGGAGTCCTGATGCGGCGGATGAACCTCTCGGTCAGCGGAGCCGCTAAGTTGTGCACCGCTGCCATCCTGCTGTGCCATCCTGCTGTGTTCATCGCTGCCCACGATCAGCTGTTTCCAGGTCAGACCTACCTGCACCACAGAGGATCAGGAGGCCTGGGATCTTTCCCGCCTCCAGGTACAGACCTACCTGCACCACGAGGAATACAAAAGTAAGCCTCAACAAGCAAACTACAAATGTGCATATGCATATGTGTGTGTGTGTGTGTGTGTGTGTGTGTGTGTGTGTGTGTGTGTGTGTGTGTGTGTGTGTGTGTGTGTGTGTGTGTGTGTGTGTCCGTCCAGCAGTGATGCGTTGCTGTGCAGCTCTGGCTGTGGGTGTCCTCAGGAGGCTTTTAACCCGGTCTGTGGTTCCGATGGTGTTGAGTTCAGGTCCCCGTGCCACGCCGGCTGTATCGCCATAGAAACAGGTTCAAACAACGACTTTACAGTAAGAAACTCTGTTTGAGTTTTCAAATTATTCTCTTTTCAAAGTCTTGATTGAGAACCATCGAACACGAAGAGTCACTAAGACTCCAGGGAGGAAGAAGTTATAACGGGTGATGGAGAGATGAACATTCATCTGTACAGGAGGTCTTTCTGCGATTGGAACGGCTGCTTATTTGATGACGTCACCACATCAGCTGTTCTTGCTCCTAAATTTACTCAAATTATTCAGTGTGAATTATTTTTTATAGTCACATAAACAAAACATCCTAAAATGACATTCCGTGACTCAACAAAAGTAGTATTAATAAAAAGTCATCTGTCAGTTGTTTATTTTCTCCTCCGCTACTGTTTACGGTTGCTGGTGAAATGCATTCTGGGATATCTGCTGGCTAGAGTACGCACAAGTCTCCTGTGATGCATCTTGGGTAAAGTGGGAGGATCAAGTCACATCCGGGCGTTTTGACCGTGAAGAGAGAGAAGAGAACTTTGAATGAACCCTGGCTGAGACTGATGAGGAGACACGAGTCACGAGGACACAAGTAGAGGAAAGGACGCACAAGTACGCTGATTGAGAAACGGCCGAGATGTGTCCCCCTTTCTCTCCCTGTCTGGTCAGAACTACACTGGGTGCCGATGCGTGGACGGTCTTGGCTCCGCCTCTCCAGGAACCTGTGGCAGCGGCTGCTCCGGGCTGCTGCTCCCCTTCGTGGCGCTGCTCGGCCTCACCAGCTTCGTGGCGTCCTTCTCCCAGACGCCGTCCTACATGATGATACTCAGGTGGGCCTTCAGACGCCCTGGACATACATATTATTGATATATATCAAATATCTTCCTCTGGACGTGTGCTGTGTGTGTCTCCGCTACAGGACCTCATATTGATCATTATTACATAACGGTGTCTTGTCTGCAGGACGGTGCCCACGGAGGACAAGTCCTTCGCTGTGGGGGTCCAGTTCATGCTGTTCAGAGTGCTGGGTGAGTCTCCCTCAGCAGCTTGAGCAAGGCACACAAGGTCTGTGGGTGAATTCAATTCAATTCAGTTTATTTGTATAGCCCAGTTTCACAAATTACAAATTTGTCTCAGAGTGCTTTACAATCTGTACACATAGACATCCCTGACCCAAAACCTCACATCGGACCAGGAAAAACTCCCAAATAACCCTTCAGGGGAAAAAAGGGAAGAAACCTTCAGGAGAGCAACAGAGGAGGATCCCTCTCCAGGATGGACAGATGCAATAGATGTAATGTGTACAGAAGGACATATTTAGAGTTAAAATACATTCAAGGAATCTGACAGAGTTTATCAATAGTTCATATTTAGGCATATTCCACGATGGAGAGTTTGGAGACCTCCCAAGTGGAGGAGTCCCAGCAGGGCAGTGGCACAGCTGGCGACAGGAACTCACGATCCAACCATCGAAGGTCCATCAGCAGATGGATCTATGCCGTCTCAGAGTGACCCCATGAGACGTGAAGTCAGAAGGACTCCGGGGAGAAAGCAGAGTTAGTCATGTGTGATGGAGAGATGAAGATTCATCCATAGGAGAAAGAAAAGAGGAGAGAGGTGCTCAGTGCATCCTAAACATCCCCAGCAGCTATAAGCCTATACCAGCATATCCAGGGGCTGGACCAGGGCAAACCTGATTCAGCCCTGACTATAAGCTCTGTCAAAGAGGAAAGTCTTCAGTCTACTCTTGAATGTGGTGACTGTGTCTGCCTCCCGGACTGAAGGTGGAAGCTGGTTCCATAAAGTCTCAGCCTGTGTGTGTGTGTGTGTGTGTGTGTGTGTGTGTCTGTGTGTGTGTGTGCAGCCTTCATGCCCGGTCCCATGCTGTACGGCAGCGTCATCGACACCACCTGTATCTTGTGGGGCGAAAAGTGCGGCCAGCGGACTTCCTGTCAGTACTACAACCTGGACCGCTTCAGACAGAGGTGGGTCCTTCTGGTCTGGACTCCACTGGAAGACCCCCAATACCAGTTCATACCTGCATTTATTCTTAAAGAGACAGTTAACGGGACTGGAGTTTAAAGGAGAACTTTATTCTGAAAGCCAGGAATGAAAACCAGCTATTCAGGACTAGAAGTTCTTCAGTGTGTGTGTGTGTGTGTGTGTGTGTGTGTGTGTGTGTGTGTGTGTGTGTGTGTGTGTGTGTGTGTGTGTGTGTGTGTGTGTGTGTGTGTGTGTGTGCAGGTTTCTGGGTCTGCAGGTGGTCTTCGTGTGTGGGGGTCTGCTCTGCTTCCTGTTGACGGTCGTGTTTCTGTGTCGGAGAGCTGGACTTCAGGAGGCGGCGGCGGCGACTAAAGGAGGCTACGAGCTGGGGAGCGCTTCATCGAAAGAGACGGAACAAGTGGAGGAGAAGAAGGAATGAAGACGAGGAGACGAGGAGACAAAGGATGGGAGCCGCGTGTTGTTATTTTACATAATGTGACAAACTGTACATTCTAATACCTAATAGTTGAATCGGTGCAGTTCCTCCAACGACCACTAGATGTCGCTGAACGTCGGTCCAGAGTGAAATATCCCAACAACTACTGACGGATGTCCATGAAACTTGTGTCGGAGGTTCGTGGTTCTCGGAGTGTGGTGGTCTTCAGACTCGTTGTCTAGCGCCACCATCTGGTCAGATTGTGAATATTACCAATATGTTTACAATCCAGTGAAACATCAGTATTTATATGATGGGTTTTGGGCTTCATGTGGACAAAAGGCAGTCGTGGTCCTCAGAAGAAGAACCCTCCTGGTGTTGGTGGTCTTCTGGCTCGTTAGCGCCACCATCTGGTCAGACATGTCCAACGCTTTGGTCCTGAAGAACCACAAACAGTGTTTCCTGCTCATGAGCTAATGTTAGCATGCTAACACGTTGATGGTGAACATGTTAACGATCAGAGCTGCAAAATATTAGCATGTTAGCAATGACTTTGGAAGTCAGGAGCATTTGAAGCAAAGGAACCTCTTCATCCTGAGCTCACGAGCCGCTTCACGCTTCACGTTGTTTTGTCTTTGTGTCTTCACGCTGAATGTGTTGGATGTTTGTTGTTTGTGTTCTGTTGTGAATAATTGTGTTGATGTACTTCATGAAATGTGAGTATTTTGTAACCCACCATTGACCATCTGAAGTTCTTCCAGATATATTTTTGTTTCCAAAACATAAGACATATTTTTGTACTGTGAGGATGTATTCTCTGATGTAGATCAGTTTTTAATACAGATTTATGTACAACGTTTAGCTTGTTACAAAGTGGTGAAATAAAGGATGTCACGGGCTTCCAGTCCTCTGATGCTCCGGGTTCATGACTCTGAGACGGGAAGCAGCAGCTTCCAGCGGACAGAATGAACAGCGTGATGGACGTCATGGGGAGAGCACGACTCCCCAGGTAAACGTCTCCATGGTGGGCTGTGACTCACCAACACGGAGACCACAGAGTCAGTACAGCAGAGTCAGTAGTGGCAGAGTCAGTAGAGTCAGTAGTGGTGGAATCAGTAGAGTCAGTAGAGTCAGTTGTAGTAGAGTCAGTAGTGGTAGTCAGTTGTAGTAGAGTCAGTATAGTCAGTAGTGGTAGGGTGAGTTAAGTCAGTAGTAGAGTCAGTAGAGTCAGTAGTAGAGTCAGTGGAGTCAGTAGTCAGTCGCATTGAGTTCAACTCACTTTCTCCTGAGAGGCAGAAACCTTAGGAATCTGTGAGTCATCTGTGAGACCACATGTTCACACACACACAGAGACACACACACACACACACACGCACACACACACACACACGCACGCACACACACTTCTTTGACATGCATTCAAAACATAAATATTGATTTGATTGAACACATGTCTTATTCTGCTCTATTCTTTTCTTTTCTTTGTTTTCTTTCTTTTCTTTTCTCTCTTTGTTTTCTTTGTTTTGTTTTGTTTTCTTTCTTTGTTTTCTTTCTCTCTTTCTTTCTTTTCTTTTCCGTTCTTTCTTTCTTTCCTCTCTCTGTGGTTTCCTGCTGATCACCTCCAGGAGGTGGTGATGGAATGTGGGCGTCATGTGATCCGAGACGCTTGTGTTTACTTCATGTGTTCTGCTGAAATACTCCCTTTATTTCTTTACTTTCTTTACTTCCTTTACTTCCTTTACTTCCTTTTCTTTCCTCTCTGTGTATGACGTTTACTTTAAGCTCTAAACCTTCTGACTCTCAATGAAAGTTTGTTTTTAAAGTCTAACAAATGAATCGTGTGCCGCCTGCTGCAGGAGTTACGCAACAACGCATTCGGAGATGGACATTACAGATGTCCTGGTCTCCTGCTGGCTGCAGAGTGTATTACACCATAATATATTACACTCAATATATATACACAACATTCTTCTCCCTCTTGGCTCCGCCCCCTGACATCGTCTCCCTCCTTCACACTCATGTGACGTTGTGTTTGGCATGTGAAGCTTCTGGAACGACAGAGACACCAGTGTCTGCTTTCATTGTCGTTTATTCCATTTCACACAAATGACAATATTTGGTTCCTTTTAAAGATTATTGTCGGTGTGTTTAAGAAAAAAAGGAAAATCATATAAACTCGCAAATATCTGCCACCAGAGATGCAAAGCAAATACCGAAAACCCTCCTAGGACCTGCTAAGAGAGTGTGTATATGTGTGTGTGTGTGTGTGTGTGTGTGTGAGTGTGAGTGTGTGTGTGTGTGTTTGTGTGTATCTTGTATATCTTGCCTTGTGGGGACCAGGTGTTAGACCTTCAGAGTGAGGACATCTTTTGGAAAGTGAGGACATTTTGCCCAGACCTCAGAAGGTTCCGACTAGTTCGGATTATGTTAGGGTTCAGGTGATAAGGTGAGGAAAACGTACTAACAAAGATGGAAATACAGGTGTGTGTGAGTATACTGGTACATCTATAAATGTGAGGACCAGGTTTTAGATTTTTAGAGTGAAGGCGTTTTGTCCGATCCGCACATCAAACACCATTTTGGGGGTTCAGACTTAGTTTTACGGTTCACGTTTTATTTGGGATCAGATTTGGAGTAAAGGTTTACGGGGCTAGGGAACGCATGCAATACACGAGTGTCCTCACTAAGATAGAAGTACAGGTCTGTGTGTGTGTTACATGCTTAGGTCTTTGGGGTTGACCACCCTGCCAATAAAGAGCAGTGCCCCCGACGCTTCGTCCCGGATGAGGAAGAGGAAGGGCCGGTCCACCCGGTAGGACAGGTGAGTCGCTGAGGCGACGGCGGGGTATTGGTTCCCCTCGGGCACCGTCTCCATGACGACCTTATGATTGACGCTGCTGAGCTTGATGCGCTGGTTTGAGATCTTCTCCAGTTCGGGGTTCGCCAGCCACTCAGAGAGACCTGCGAGGGACAAAGAGGGTGGAGACGAGGAAGACGAGGAGGAAGGCAAGTCATCAGGAGGGAAGAAGATGGAGGAGGAGAGCAAGTCAAATACATCTGTAGACATTCAATGACATCACTTCCTGGAATACAAACCGATACCCACACATATCTGCACGTATAGTTGTGTATGTGTGCGTGTGTGTTGAAGACCCCCAGGAAGAACCCCATGAAGACCCCCATGTAGAGCCCCATGAAGACCTCCATGTAGACCCCCATGAAGACCCCCGTGTAGACCTCCATGAAGACCCCCATGTAGATCCCCATGTAGACCCCGATGTAGACCCCCATGAAGACCACCATGGTGACCCCCATGTAGACCCCCATAAAGACCCCCATGAAGACCCCCATGTAGACCCCCATGTAGACCCCCATGAAGCCCCCCATGAAGACCCCCATGAAGACCCCCATGTAGACCCCCATGAAGACCACCATGAAGAACCCCATGAACACCCCCATGAAGACCCCATGTAGACCCCCATGAACACCCCCATGTAGACCCCCATGAACACCCCCATGAAGACCCCAATGAACACCCCCATGTAGACCCCCATGAAGACACCCATGTAGACCCCCATGTAGACCCCCATGAAGCCCCTCTGAGCCCTGACTCACCCAGGTCTCCCAGCAGCGGCAGCAGGTCCGTGGCGTAGCTGAGCCTCAGCGTGGGCAGCGCCAGCGACACGGCGGCCGGCTGCAGCGTCATGGAGAGGTCCTGCACAAACTCGGCGGTCAGGCTCTCCTCCAGCGAGGTCGTGTTGGAGGTCACGCCGTCGGGCAGGAACACGAACATGCTGACGTCGTCCTGCATCGGGATCTGAGCGATCTGGAGGGAAAGGTTCAGGCAGGGGGCCGACGCAGCGGCTCAGAGGTCACGCCCGAGTGGAAGACACTCACCGTGCAGCCCAGATCCGAGTCCACGCCCATCTTCACGGGGTAATTGTCCTGTTGCATCATGGGAACGCGGACAGGCGCGCCGCCGTCCACCTGGAAGTTCTCGGTCGCCTCGCTCTGACCGAACCGGGTGGCCCACCTCCCTGTGGCCAGACGGAGAGGTTCAGGCAACGTGCCGCCAGCGAAGCTCCTCCCCCTCGCGCCCGACGTACCTTTGAAGTAGGCGGCGCTCACGGCGATCGCTCCGGAGTTCGGGGGGAGGGGCTTGTTCAGGAAGCGCTGCACCTTCCCGCCGGTCTGCTGCGCCGCCCAGTCGTTGATGTCCTTGGTGTCTTTCTTCCCTCCCAGCAACGTCTTGGGGCGACTCCCGTACTGCTGCTCCACCAGCGAGAAGAAGTCCTGCTTCAGGCGGCCTGGAGGTCACACGGGGCGACCGTCAACATCAACACAGCATCCATGTTCCCCTGACGACGACGCCTGCATCCGAGGTTCCCCGGTTCCCCGTGACATGCGAGGCTGCTGTGGACTCACGTCGGGCCAGGTAGAGGCGTGCGGCGCCGCTCAGGCCTTTTCCAGGCGTCCGGATGGAGACCAGCAGGTCTCTGAGGGTGTTGTGGATCTGGGGGTCCTGCAGGTTGTGGTACCTCAGGGCCCTGAACAGCTGCCTCTGGGCGTTCTCAGACCCCCCTGGTCAGAGGCAAGGTCACCCACAAGGTCAGGAAGAATTCAGGCATATTACATCACATCATTTAGCAGACGCTTTTATCCAAAGCGACTTACAATAAGTGCATCAACCTAGAGTACAAACTAAGAACAACAAGAATACAGAAAGTAACATTTCCTCAACATAGTCAAACTACAAATGTGCATATGCATATGTGTGTGTGTGTGTGTGTGCGTGTGCGTGTGTGTGTGTGTGTGTGTGTGTGTGTGAGTGTGTGTGTGTGTGTGTGTGTGTGTGTGTGTGTGTGTGTGTGTGTGTGTGCGTGTGGTCACCCATGGAAAGCTGCGTCAGCGCCGCAGACACGCTGGTGGGCGCCAGGAAGACGTTGGCAGCGGCCTGGCGGCTCGCCAGAGCGCGGAACAGGTTGTAGCCGAAGTCCGAGGTGGCGGCGGCCATCTTGGTTGCGGGCGTGGTGAACAGCTCCACGTGCTCCTCCTCGCCGACCGGCTCCTCGCCGCCCGGGTCCGACTGGAACAGATGAACACAGCCTCATGGAGCCGGGGACAACACACATGGAGACTCACAGTGTGGCGGGCCTGGTACCTGAGACCGGCTCAAGGCCAGCAGGACGCCAAGCACCAGCAGGAAGGTGGTTGTCTTCATCCTGCAGGACCGAGACGCGAAGAAGAGGAGGAGCTTTCAATACAACATATATTCATATATTCAATATATATATATATATATATATATATATATATATATACATGTATGCATATGAAACCTCTCCTTCCAGAGGAACACGATGATGATTCATCAGCAGAAACTTCACCACAAAACGTTGCCATGGAAACACGTTTCAACATCACAAGAAGAAAAATAAAAGATCACAAAGGGTCCTTTGTTGTTCTTGAACATCTGGACCTGATTTTCATGTTACTGTGGTTCCACACACACACACACACACACACACACACACACACACACACACACATACACACACACACTATGCCTGATGGGAAACCCAGATGTGTGTTCTCTTTTTTTTCCATCACCTTTGGGTCTTGAACGCACCACGTTTGGCAGCCGGACGTCACTGTGACTCGAGCATGAAGGAAACCTTTTCATTTTCTCTAAATCCAAAACTAACATGAAGCAAACTGAGTTTCTGACCTTCAAGTTGTCAGAAACATTATTATTATTATTATGGATGAAAGTCTTGTGAGTCTTCTGTAACGATTCTAAACCTTAGACCTGCAGAGCCCTGCAGAGTCCTGCAGTCCCTGAAGCAGCATTAACACATTTTCTGCAGGAACTTGTCTCTGAGCTTAGGAATGTTTCTCTCTTCTTCTTCGGGGATGTTTTCAGGAGCCAACTGACTGACCTCCTCCAGCGACCCGTCATCGATGGGAGACTTTACAATCAAAGATCAATAAAACACAATCAGGTTCATGAGAGGACACCAAGTAACGGTCTGTTCTATTCCTAACGGATCACATATTGAGTCCCGCTGCAACAAACATGTATTTCTGCTATATTGTTAACTCTTCCCGTCCATGCAGCTTCAGTGAGTCCCTGAGGAGACAGCACGGTGTGCGTAAAGGCGCACAAAGGAGCCGCCGTGGCACAAACGGCGCACACTCACCTCTCCACAGCTCCGGACGCTCCGAGTCTCTCTCGTTGAGAAGGAGGCGCGCTCTGGGGAGGAGGCGCGTCCTCCAGGAGGCGCGTCCTCCAGGAGGCGTGTCCTTGTAGCAACGCGCGTCCCCGCGGCTACCAACAGAGAGACATAGCTGCTTTGTGGTCATCTTGAATCCTGTGTTGCAATATTTAGTTTGATAATCTCTGAGGTGTTTTATAAGTTATAGTGAAGTAAAACAGTGAGTGCTGCTGATTGAGGTCCACACAGACTCAAGAACCCCCAAAACCTCTTCAGACCTCTTCAGACCTCTTCAAAACCCTTCAGACCCCTTCAGAACCACAATAACCCAAAAGGCCTTCTGGAACATCCTAGACGATTCTTGTTCTCGCAGGACCTCAGAAACCATAAAAGGCTATAGTTTTCTGTTTGTGTGTGTGTGTGTGTGTGTGTGTGTGTGTGTGTCTGTGTGTCTGTGTGTGTGTCTGTATGTGTGTGAACCTGAGCTACATTGACCAGCCAAACATGTTCATTGTTCACATCTTTAAACGCTGTATTTTAAAACTTTGATCACAACAGAAACCTGACATTTCATCTCTAATTCACCACGTCGGTCGCAGCTGTTTGACGTTCTGCTCTCAGAATCAGTTTGAAATTCATAAAACGGCTTCTTCACTTCCCGATGAGAACATTGACTTCTTCCTTCACTCGTGGATCTTATATACTTCTGTTGTAGTTGTTGTATTCTAGCTTTTCTATTTGTTTATTATTATTTACCTTACTATTATGCATATCTTGTTCTATTCCACACTTCAGTTTAACTTTTTTTTATATATTGTTTGTATATTTATTATTATTTTTTTATTTTTTATATTTGATTATAATCTGGCACCAGAATTTCCTTCAGGTTTAATAAAGGTCTATCTCATCTCATTAGGAAGTTAGCTTATATTAGCATAAGCTAACGGGAGTTGCAGATTCAATTTGGTTACCTCGATATGTCCCTCTGTGTCTAGTCTTCATGCTAAGCTAAGCTAACAGCTTCCTGTCTATAACTTTGTGTTGAGAAATCTGTCAATGTTCTCATCTGAACCTTCAGCATATTTCACAGAAATGTCCAAACTATTCTTGAGATTTTAAACTTCCATCGGCTTCAGAGTCGTCTGGTTTTCTTCTCCTGCTACTCCGTCTTCCCGTCCGGTCCTTCCTCGCCCTGTAGCTGCTGCCTCCCACCACCGGGGGCGCCACGCGACTCTGCGTCGCTGTCTGTGTCTCTGTTACCGATGCCGTCCGCCACCGGCTGGTCGCTCATGGTGGCGTTGTGTCCGGGGTCGTCGTTGAGCATGAGGTCGTGGTCGGGGGCGGGGTTAGTGACGATGCCCATGAAGAGCGGCGCCAGGGAGGCGTCGTCCACGAGAGCAAAGAGGAAGGGGGAGTTGACGGAGAATTGTGAGACGGAACGCATGGAGGTCACGACCGTGGTGGCGGACGCCTCCACGCCTTCCTCGCTGAGTTCCATGGCGCTGGCGTGGCGGACGCCCGTCACACTCAGTGGCCGATCAGAGATCCCAGAAAGGTCCGGAGCCAAGAACAGAGATCCGAGGCCTGATGGGGCGAGAGCAGAGAAACCTTCCATGAATATGCCTCGGATGAAAGAAAAAGTGCAGCGATTCGTGGAAAGCTTTTCGTTTGTTATCAAGAACAAAGAAGTTTATATATCAGCAAATGGAAGCGAGAAGTTGACAGAGAACGGCGCTGTGCCGATTCTGATTGGCTTACAGTGCTGTCAATCTTATTTTGGTGGGTGTAGATCAGTTATATAAATCCTTCCTATTTAAAGGAGGGCTTAGACTGAAATCGCCCAAGCAAATCGAAAACTTTTTAATTGTTGCTGTGTGCTATCTTCATTTACTCTCAACCAGGATTACACAGACTGATTTTTACACATCTGGAGAAGTCTCACCTGAGTCCCTTATATTAAGACCAAAACAACTCAGCTAGCCCTCATGGTCGCAGAGATATGCTTGTTTTAGTATCGGTATGCAATTTTCGATCAGAGGACTACACAGTAGGTTTGTTTTTAAGGTGTTGTATCCTGTGCATATTGTAAATATTATATACATATAACAAGTGGAGATGGACACGTGTCGCAAGCTTTTGTCAGAAAACCCATGACACATAATAAGTAATGTCTTTTGGCAAAGTTCCATCCGAGCTGTTGGCGCTGAAGTTCTCACCCATGCTGGTCAGCGCCTCCTGCAGCTCTTGGCGGTACTGCAGCTTCACCTTGGGCAGGTTGACCTGCATTGTTTTCTCATGAGGCAAACGTCTGTAAAGGTCCGAGATGTTCAGCTTGGGAAGCAGGTACGACAAGTTTCCACTGCCGGACAACGGCATAATCACGAGGAAGCTCGTGTTTCCCTTGAAAGGAAAACTGGCAACCTGAAAATAAAATAAAACCGTAAATGGAATTACCATCTATCCATATGATCCGCTAAATCCGGGGTCGGGTCGCGGGGGCAGCAGACCCAGCAGGCGGACCCAGGCCCGCAACACTTTCCAGCTCATTCTGGGGGATCCCGAGGCGTTCACAGTCCATCGGGGAGAAATAATCCCTCAAGCGTGTTCTGGGTCTTCCCTGGGGTCTCCTCCCATTGGACGAGCCTGGAAAATCTCTAATTATAGGCCTTCAAGAGGCTCGAACCACCTCAGCTGACTCCTTTCAACGCGAAGGAGTATCGGCTCAACTCCTAGGTCCCTCCTGAGATCGGCCCTCCCGGGCCCCCGGCCCGCCACCCGGTCTTCATAGCACCCGACCCCGATGTTTGTCTGCGGGTGGTGGGTCCACAGGGTGGCTGCTCCATGTGATTTCTTCGAGCTGAGCCCGACCGGACCCCATAGGCCAATGCCCAGCCACCAGATGCTCATCGGTGAGCTCACCTCCTGGGTCTAGCTCCGGGTCTAGCTCCGGTTTCCCTTGTCAGGGCGAGGTAGCTAAAGTCTGTGGGCTGATATCCATCAGGGTTCTTTCAACCGCTCGTAGTCTGGACTCTCACCCAAGACCTGTTTGTCTTGGGAGACACTACTAGGGGCTGATGCCCCGGACAGCATAGCTCCCAGGACCACTGAGCCTCTCAAACTCCTCCACCACGTTAAGGTGGAGATTTATGGAATGCCTAATGGATTTACCATGAGACGTAATCAAGACACATGACTTTAGATATGAAAGATGTGTGTTAAAGCGGCATTGATCTACTGTCCACCAGGGGGCTCCTATGGTTGTTTTAGACCAGGGGTGCTCAATACTTTCTCTATAGCGCCAGATTACAGCAGCAGCGTGTCATTTCTGTCTCTACATGTCGCGTTAACAGTCCTCTGTGTCACGCGCCACAAGGCGCGGGCGCTGGCTTGCATGCATCGGGGCGGAACAAAGAAAAAGTCACTAGCACCCCGTCAGCCTGTCAACAACCACTTAAGTTAAATGTGACCAAAAATAATATATCGCCACTCATGTCACTGAGAGAAGCCCCTCCCCCTTTCACAGGCGCCGGTCCAACGTGTGTGTGCGGCAGTGAGCAAACATTTCACAGCCGTTTCGGCAAGGACGGCGTCTCATTGGCGGATGAAACGTGAATCTTGGGGCGCAAACATGTTTGCGCCCTGTCCAATGACATTGTTTCTTATTTCACGTGATCGAACTCGGCCAATCAGAGACTGTTATGATTCCCTCAGCCAGAGAGCTCCAGGAGCAGTTTGCCTGTTAGCTGGATGCTCCGTGAGTCATGCGCTGTTTAGTTTCCCCTGTCTGTTGTTCCAAAGTCCTGGGACTGAAACTCTCTGGACTACAACGGGGTGAGGGTCTAAAGAGCTTCAGACAAGTGGAAGAAGCGCAAATCCTGAAAACACAACAAAGAAGTTCTGAAAAACAGACGTTTGCCTCCAGAATAATGGAAACAGTTTGGTCACAGACATGATGACTTTAACCAGAGTTATGGAGAAGTTTGACCACTTTAAAGAGAGGATAGCTATTTTTATTTACATGCAGTGGGGCTACTCTGTCAAACACCCGATGTTACACGTGACCACTTTCTAACTATTCTGTCTGAACCTCTTTCATGTGAGGGTGAACCTCTTTTATTCTGTAAACCTCTGAAACCCAACCCCATGTTTCTCTCTGCTCTGAACCTCTCATGCCCAAAGTCACAGTGTGTTGATAGCTGTTGTTGGACCGTGTTGAGCATGCTGTGTTCTCAAAACAAAGCACTCAAGCATATTGTTTCTGACATAGAGGAACCACAACAAGCCGCGTGAGTTGTTTTCCAGCGTTTTTGTGTTGGGAGACATGCCACATACCCAAATTAACGTATAGAAGCACTAAAGAAGTGGAATTTTCATAATATGTCCTCTTTAAGATTCACCAGAGGGGCGTTCACTGACATGTTTTAAATATCAGAGAACTCAACTTTCAAAGTGTTACTGACCTCAAGACATTGAACTAAAAACACATTCATAAAACACATTAAATGACTAATTTCTGTGTTTCAGGACTCATTTCTGACAGTATCGACGCTGTCACTAACCAAAACCGCCTGATATTACCTGAGCTTCCAGCTCTGGATCGTGCAGCAGGCGTAGAGGGTAGTGAGCAGATCTCATCATGTCCACCGAGACAGAGTTCTTATTATTCAGGTAGAAGACTCCCTTAGAGGTCAACAGGGGGTCAAACCGTGTCTGCCATTCACCTGAAAAACACAAGAAGGAATCATTGAGGGGAAATCTGTTTTTTGGGTATTTTTTACAACAGAAATTCATTAGCTGCCCGGCTCTGACTTTGGATCTAACAAACTAAAGTCATACTTCATAATCAGCATTGGAGCAAATGTTGTGAAGAGTGCCTTATCTCAGGGTATTAGGGTCAATACCATGAAGCAATTTGAACCCCCATTGAATATCAGAGTTGGAACTCCTCAGTATGTTAATAGTTTGCCACATAACTACAATGTCCACGGTTTGAGTGAGAGACATCGGGGCCACTCTGGTCTGTTGAACTAGTGGCACTAGAGTGAAAGCCAATAAGTTGACTGAGTTCGAAGACCATTCACCTGCATTCAACCAACTCCTCCTTCAACGCGATTGGTAAATGCTAATCCGACCCCAGATGGAAACTAGAACGCTTCGGACTCTAGAAGCTTGTCCGACTGTCTTCAAATTCTGGATGTGAATGCAGACATCGCCGCACTGAGAGGCCTAAGGTTGGTTTACCTTTGAAGTGCACAGCATTCAAGAGCATGAGCACCACGCCATGTGGAATACTTTCCAGGAAGTTGGGGATGTGACCATTGGTGGCACTCTCCACCCATTGGTTGATCTCCTCCACAGAGACCAGAGGGGCCGGGAAGGATTTGTACCTGAAGACAAAACAAACACAACAAAAAACACGAGACATTTACAAAGCGTGTTTTCGAAAAACTAATTAATTATTACTGTGTTCACATCAGTGAAGTCTCAATGTCTTGAGACCATGTGCCTCTCAGGGAGATGGTCTCTGGGCAAATTGTGGCTGTTGGCTCTCCCTTCTCCTCCAGCATCAGTCATCTAATCAATGTCTATCTTTCAGGCTATTCCCCACATGACCAGTAGGTGTCCCCTGAGAGCCTTCCCACCCAAGAATCATGTGACAACTTTCCCACAGCTGCTCCTCATGTACCCATTAGCTCCCCAGTATATGTAGCTCTTCACTGCTGGTTGGGCCAGACCTGAACCTGGAGCATTGGCTCCCTACAGTTTGAGTCAAGACTCCGTTGACAGTTGTCTGACACTCCTTATTAATAATTGAGACCGTAGACTGTTAATAAGAAGTGTTTGTAGTCATTGTGATGTCACCCAGTAGCACCCTGCTGGTCAGGAGAGAGAATGCAGGTTTAAAGACTCTTAAGCATTGGGTTCACCTCACAGAACCCAGAACCGGAGGTGAAGACATGCAAACTCTTTGTGTCTCAGTAAATATCGAGTGTGCACCGTTTCTCCAAATAATGATAACCAGGTGCTGCATGCCTCGTGTTGTAACCGATACCTGGCCAGAGAGTCCTCAACGAAAGACAACTTCACGTCAAATCCTGAGAGATGAAAGAAAGACAGAAAAGGTTGAGAGGGGGATGATACGAGAAGTTCCCTGATCGTCATTGACAAACCCTCACGCCACTCACCTGGCCTCAGGTACACGCGTGAGGCCACCTCAAGCGCTGTGTGGTTGGACTGGGATAGAAGGCCTCCCAGTGTGTGATGGTAACACGGCAGGTTGAGAGCGTGTAGGCTCTCCAGCAGCAGCTTCTCCGTCTCATTGCGAGCACCTGAGAGAAAAACATACATGAATCAGTTTAATGAATACAAGATATTAAAAAGAATTAAGAAGAATTGTCAGCGCTTTGAAGTGAAATGTCCGTCATGGATCAAATCTTATGAAACGCAAAGGTCTGCCGACGGACCCAAACTGAGCTGAGCGAGGGCCACGGCCACGCTGAGCGGCGACAGGACGACATTGGGCTGCTGGGCACCAAGAAGAAGCTTCTCCAGGAGCCGGAGACCCAGTTGCTCTACGGCGCCCCCTAGCGCCCTGCGGTCCTCGTGGCTGAACGCCCGCCCTCCTCCACAGCCGGGACGCTCCTCGTCCGTCTCCTCCTCTTCAGCTACAAGGCTGGAGACATGGGGAGCTGGAGCGAGCTCCTCCTGAACACAGGAGCACAGGAGGGGTTCAGTCTCTGAGGAGCGAGGAGCAGGTGAGCAGCAGAGTGACGTTTCCTCTGAGGAACACAGTTCACACGACGGAGGTTCTTCTTACAGTCAGTCCCCGACAGCAGAGAGCAAGCAAGAGAAGAAGAAGACACAGCTTCATTTCAACAACCAGCCTGGAAGACACAAGAGACATCATCAACGGCATCTACTGTCACATGTGGTTTTCACAACGCAAATCTATCTCTTTCCCCACTACACGGCGTTCTCCTGGACCTTTGTCTCAATTATACAAGATATATTGAATTTGTAGAAATCCTTTCGTGAATAGACCAGAATACTGACAACCAGGAAGTGTCCGTGAGGTGTTCCCCGACTGGACTGGAGAGTCCAAACTCAGGCCGACCACCAGGCCACATTGACGTGACAACAAGGAACCTTTGTTCGTGGTTTCTGAGCACCAGAGGCCCTCGAGAAGACCTGGGGACTAACTCCGATGGTCTGATTCATTGGTGCACTCTGTATCGCCCAAGAAGGGTGTCCCTGAGGGAATAATAAGCCGACAGCAAGCAGTAATCCTCCAGGCGATCTCCTTTTCGCCAGCTGCCCCCTGGTTCAGGTGTAGTGGTATCAGAGGCAGGTATCAGATCCACAACGGTGGACTCTGAGGGCGGATCTTTTGGCTCCAGAATCACTTGAGGTTTGCCGCTGTGTTTACCAGCAGACTGAAGGTTGCTGTTTCAGAACCTGTTTTGGCTGAGCTGCAATACACTAAATACACAAAACAAGGAATACACTGAAGCAGGTGAACTTTAGGAGTCCACCAACATGGCGCTCAAGATAAGGCTCTGGATCCATGGCTCTGCAGAGTCTTCTCTTCAGAACTCAGTATAGAAATGACGGATGTTTTTTAGCAGCGCTGAAACTGATCAAACTTCTCTCTGGACGTCGATCGGCCGGAGTCACAAGAAGCTGTTGGTGAACTCCAAGACGTCCGGACTCACCTGGCTTGTGTCCGATGTGGGGCAGACGATGAGGAACCAATGGGGTCAAAAGATGAGAGGAATGAGAGTGAATGTGTTGTGGGCTGCAGAGCGGCTGGACTCACCAGCGGACGCCCCCGCTCACCAGTTAATGATCAACCCGGCCGCTGTGTGGTCTCTGCAGAGCGCCACAGGAAAGAGATTCACAGAGACTCCGGTCAACATGTCTGGTTGTGATCCTCTTAGACCACTAGACACTATGACAATGACTAAACTGCACTTTACTCAACTCCCACTGTCACAGTGTGAGAGTCTCAGGGTTTCAGGTTCAGACGTCTTTGTTTGAAAATGAAACCTCGGCTTCGTGGCTTCGTGGCTTCGTGGCTTCGTGGCCTTGTAGCTTCGTGGCCTCGTGGCTTTGTGACCTTGTGGCTTTGTGACCTCGTGACCTCGTGGCTTCGTAGCTTCGTGGCTTCGTAGCTTCGTGTCTTCGTGGCCTTGTGGCTTTGTGGCCTCGTATGCTCCACACAGTCAGCACACAGCGGGGGAGTGTTTGTTTGGTTCCAGCTTTATGCCCCCGCACTGCAGCTCAGTGGCAAATAGAATCCTTCCTTCAGCTTCGTTCACCCGGATCCACCTGGTTTCACCACAGAACCAAAACTCACTGAGACTCACGGGGACTCACTGAGACTTATTAGGACTTTTATCTGTTAGCTGTGTAATATTTGAAAAGCTCAGTATTGAAGGCACAATAACAAAGTATGGGCGGGTGATGAAGACTTCCGGGTGATGAACGGTGATGAAGACTTCCTGACTACCTGGACTCTGATATTAATGTCAGAGAAATCCAGTTAAAGTAAACCAGCTGAGGGTTAACCATGTTAAAGTTGACCAGCTGAGGGTTAACCATGTTAAAGTTAACCAGCTAAGGGTAAACCTACAAAGCCTTGATTGGTGATGCTCCATCATATCTTAAGGAGCTTGTAGTATCATATTGCCCCACTAGAGAGCTTGTATTACCATATTGCCCCACTAGAGAGCTTGTAGTACCATATTGCCCCACTAGAGAGCTTGTATTACCATATTGCCCCACTAGAGAGCTTGTAGTACCATATTGCCCTACTAGAGAGCTTGTAGTATCATATTGCCCCACTAGAGAGCTTGTAGTACCATATTGCCCCACTAGAGAGTTTGTAGTACCATATTACCCCACTAGAGAGCTTGTAGTACCAAAGTACCCCACTAGAGAGCTTGTAGTACCATATTACCCCACTAGAGAGCTGCCTCACTAGATGTGGTGCTACTTGTGGTCCCTAGAGTCTAAAGTAGGAGGAGCCGGAGCCTTTAGGTATCAAGCTCCTCCTCTTTTATGAACCAGCTCCACCTTCAGTCCTGGAGGCTCCGCCCCCCTCAGATAGACTGAAGACTTTCCTCCTGATGGTCTGATAGTTGGACCTGAACCAGGTTCACCTGGTCCAGACCTAGAGATGCTGCTGGAGGCTGATAGGCTGCTAACTCATGACATCACGTGCACGGCCCTCTCGCGTCCACTGGGGGGCAGCAGAGGACAGACTGAGGTCCACGAGTAATGAAAGACGTCACTGTCAGTTCACCAGAGACCTCCCGCTGTGAGCCGGAAGCTGCTCGTCACACATGTTGATAC
Organism: Liparis tanakae; assembly: GCA_036178185.1. Taxonomy (NCBI): domain Eukaryota; kingdom Metazoa; phylum Chordata; class Actinopteri; order Perciformes; family Liparidae; genus Liparis; species Liparis tanakae. The sequence continues at coordinate 20,973,732 of CM070088.1, forward strand.
TTTAGTTCTATTCCTATCATAAAACACATATAACATATAGTGTGTGTGTGTGTCTGTGTGTCTGTGTCTGTGTGTGTGTGTGTGTGTGTGTGTGTGTGTGAGGGGGGGGTGTTACATCTGTGTGTGTGTGTGTGTTTGTGTGTGTGTGTGTGTGTGTGTGCGTGTGTGTGAGAGTTAATATTTAGTGTCTAGAGACAGCAGACAGACTGAGCAGTGACAGAAGAGAAGAGTGTGGTCGAGTCGTTTCCTGACAGTCAATCAAATTGAACCATCTTCATCGTCATCATCTTCTTCGTCATCATCTTCTTCGTCATCATCTTCCTCCTCTTCGGGTGAACATGTTGCGGCAGCTCTGGAGGTCGCGGTCCGTCCTCGTCCTCGTCTGCACCCCCTTCATCCTGCTGCCACTCGCCCTCAGCACCACGGTGAGGCCCACTGACCGGTCAACTGACCAGACCACTGACCAGACCACTGACCGGTCAACTGACCAGACCACTGACCAGACCACTGACCAGACCACTGACCAGACCACTGACCAGACCACTGACCACTTCCTTTTGCATTATCATAATGAGCTGAGATGAAACATGTGTAATGTGTGTGTGTCTGTGTGTATGTGTGTGTGTGTGTGTGTGTGTGTGTGTGTGTGTGTGTGTGTGTGTAGGAGGCGGCCTGTGCCTACGTCATCGCCCTCATGGCGGTGTTCTGGTGTACGGAGGTTTTGCCGCTGGCGGTGACGGCGCTGCTGCCGACCGTCCTGTTCCCCGTCCTCGGCATCATGGAGTCCAGAGACGTGAGAGTGGACACACACACATACACATACACACAGACACACACATACACATTCACATATATACACACACGCACACACACAACTAAATGAATGGGTTAAAATACAGTTTGAGTTATTGGGAGTTGAAGAGACGACTGAGTGGTAACTACATGTACTGAACAGAACCGAGGTCTGGTCTCTGGTCTCAGGGGATCTGGTCTCAGGGATCTGGTCTCTGGTGCTCTGGTCTCAGGGATCTGGTCTCTGGTGCTCTGGTCTCAGGGATCTGGTCTCTGTTGCTCTGGTCTCAGGTGGTCTGAGCAGGAGCCTGAAGGAGCTGCTCATGGACCTTGAGCCTCAGAGGACGAGTACCGGTCCTGGTTTGGTGATTCCTGGAATCATTCACCGCAGGAGAGAAGACTCAGGTCAACGGGTCACCACGGCCTGAGGAATGTCATAGAAGTGCAAATTACCCACTCATGCAATCCGTCCCACACTCAGGGGCCAAAGGTCAATGGTCATTATCGGTCAACAAACCAGCGATAGGCTCAACACAAGAAGAGGAGACGTCCTTTCTTTGTTTTTAAATCTGGTTTGTTTCACCATCAGAACTTCTTAGCTCTTCATACTGAGTCAGAGTGGACCAGTTCATTATCCTGTGTGGTGACCACATGGACCAGTTCATTATCCTGTGTGGTGACCACATGGACCAGTTCATTATCCTGTCTGTTCAGGTGTGCATGCAGTACCTGAAGGACACCAACATGCTGTTTGTCGGGGGGCTGATGGTGGCCATCGCGGTGGAGCACTGGAACCTCCACAAGCGCATCGCGCTCCGAGTTCTGCTGCTCGTAGGAGTCCGACCCGCCATGTGAGTCCTGACCTCCTGGGGTCAAAACCGAAGGGATTCAAATGATCACGGTGAAAAGACAGAAAGATAAAACACAGCTTTAAAACATAAAGAACAGACTTCTATACAACCAGAAGAGTTCCCCCCTAGTGGTCAGGAGAGAGAATGCACCTCTCAGTGATACGTTCCTGTATTATTTCCCCAGACTTCGTTGTCCTGGTTGAAGTGGACCTTCAGAGTCCTTTTGGTTCCTGTGTGGATCAGGATTCTTGAGGTGTGTCCTCTGTCCTCGTCTCCCAGGTTAATGCTGGGGTTCATGGGAGTGACGGCCTTTCTGTCCATGTGGATCAGCAACACGGCCACCACGGCCATGATGGTCCCGATCGTCCAGGCCATCCTGGAACAGCTCCACGGCAAAGTAGATCCTGAACCCTCCTCCAGGACCCAGAGAGGGAGTGGAAACCTAGACCAGGACCATCAGGAGGAAACCATCAGCGTTCTGCCAACTGCTGCTGCGAACATCCTTGACAACGGTACGATTGATCCACTACGTTGAACTGCTGGACCCACAGAGGTCAGATATCGAGCTCTAGAAGAAACCAGCCCAGAACCCAAAGGATTAGTCCTCACCATGAGGATCAAGTGGTGCAGGGGCATGTGCTGGCATACCTGTTCTCAAACTGCATTTGGCAAACCTTGACCATACCATAGTTTCCATGTGCAGATGTAGTGAGGGGCGAGGGTCTTTGATCATGATGAGAACATTGTTCCTGGTGATTGAGTCAATGTAGGCCCCGTGATCCACAGGAACCAACCTTCAGAATGCATCACCGAAAATGGACAACCAATTTGGAACCTCGTACTTAACTCCAGTACTGAAGTCCAATCATCAAAACACGAGTCCGAGCCCAGGTGCTCACCACGAGTCTCAAGGAATGACTCAAACAAACGGGTCTTGAGTTGACATCTGACCTTCTGGACGTTTCCTCCAGGTCTGAATGGGGAAACCTTCGCACAAGACAACTCAGAGAAGTCCAGCAACACGACCTCTGAGGGTCCGGTGGACAGACCGGAGATCGTCCAACCGAGACCACAAGACACCCCCCAATCAGACGGTACCACAGGCGGACCTGGTGAGTTGGAGGTCCACTGTGGTATGCAGACGTCTATGATCTACATATGGATTATTTCCTTCATCAGTTTGTAAAGGAGGTTGAAACCAACACAAACTGCTGATTTGAAACATGGTCAGAAGTTGTAGATAGTGGACTAAGGACCCCCCCCTCCCCAGTTGTCGTGCCCCTGGAGAATGTCTGCCGTCAGAAGGAGTTGGAGGAGCTGAGCGACGAAGAGGAGGTGAAGAGGAAGTTGAGCAAAGGCCTCTTGCTGTGCGTGTGCTACTCCGCCAGCATCGGAGGCATCGCCACTCTGACCGGCACCGGACCCAACCTGGTTCTGATGGGGCAGATGAGCCAGTAGGTCACAGACTGGCCTCTGTTGGTGTTCCCCGTTTCTCCTGAGCCGGCTCCCCTGGGGGTTTGTGGGGTTTACGGTTTACGGGGTTTGAGGTTTAAGGGGTTTGAGGTTTAGAGAGGTTTACGGGGTTTGTGTCTTCCTCTGCAGACTCTTCCCTCTCAACGGTGACGTGATCAACTTCGCGTCCTGGTTCTCCTTCGCCTTCCCCACCATGGTGCTGATGCTCACGCTGGCCTGGTTCTGGCTGCAGTTCCTCTTTATCGGCTGCAAGTGAGTTTATTTCACCAAAACATCCAAACTGAAGAAAGGGAAGCCGCCCCGACAGACGTCCGCCCTTCTGCCGCAGCCTGCGGAGGACGTGGGGCTGCGGGGCGGCGCCGTCGGAGAAGGAGCGAGCGGCGTACCGAGTGATCCGAGACGAGCACCGCCGCCTGGGACCGATGGCGTACGGAGAGGCCAGCGTCCTGGCGCTGCTCATCCTCATGGTGGCGCTGTGGTTCACAAGAGACCCGCACTTCGTGGACGGCTGGGCGACTCACGTCTTCAACGCCAAGGCAGAGTGAGTCCAACGGGGGGGGGGGGTTCAGGCTGCGTCAGGTTCAGGTCCTCGTCTGGAACATTGTATGAATATAAACAGTTACTATTTACTATTTAAACAGCCTGAATGGCTGTGTCTGTGTCTGTGTCCTCTTTGATGTTTTTGTCCTGTGTTTTTCTTTCCAGAAACGTCTTCTTGAAATGTAATAAAACCTTTTTAATCAAACATATACAAACCTTTGGGAGCTGCTGCTGCTTCTTCTTATTCTTGTTCTTGTTCTTGTTCTTCTTGTTCTTGTTCTTGTTCTTGTTCTTGTTCTTGTTCTTGTTCTTGTTCTTGTTCTTCTTCTTCTTCTTCTTCTTCTTCTTCTTCTTCTTCTTCTTCTTCTTCTTCAATGTTTCCCGGGAACTTGTCATCACTAAGTGTCACAGAAATATATGTTATTTATTTAGAGTTGCTCCTGAGGTCAAAGGTCCACCTGGTTTCAGTCACTCATTCTTACTTTGTATTTATTTATTAACTTGTTCATTTCATCAACATAAACATTTAAGCTTCTTCCAAATCAAATCCAAGACAAACAGTTTCATGTAGTTCAAGTCGCCAATGGTGACCTTTGACCTGCGGGTTGTGTAAACGGAGGATTTCAACATGTTCCTGATTACAGGTTCACAGCCCAGTCATCGCTCACAGACACCTGGGAGGCACACCTGTCTTCTGACTCCTGTTCAGTCAGGATTCATTATTTATTATTATTTATTTGTAGTATTTATTATTATTTTTTATTTTTTATATATTTAAGCTTGGAACACAGAAGCAGGTTCATCCTGTTCAGGTTCCCTGTTCTCTTTATTTTGAATGAATGGTAAAGGAGTTGGATCTGTGCATCATGTGACCCGGTGACAAACGAGAGGTCAGAGGTCAGAGGTCATCCGAAGTCTCTCCGTGTTTTAGGAGCTTCGGTCTTCTGCTTGTCTGCAGGTTCGTCTCTGACGCCACCGTCGCTCTGCTGGCCTCCGTGCTGCTGTTTGTGCTTCCAGCTGAGCCCCCCCGCTGCTTCTGGAGACACACAGGTACACACACACACACACAGGTACACACACAGGTACACAAACACATAGGTACACACACAGGTACACACACAAGTACACACACAGGTACACACACAGGTGAACACAGGTGCACACACAGGTACACAAATACATAGGTCCAAACACACAGGTACACACAAAAGTACACACACGGGTACACACACACAGGTACACACGTGAACACACAGGTACACACACAGGTACACACACACAGGTACACACACAAGTACACACAGGTACACACAATTAACACACTCACAGGTAACACAACATTGTGTACCCAATCAGAGTCCCCGGTGCCGCGTGGCCCCGCCCCCGCACTGCTCACCTGGCCGGTGGCCCAGAGGAAGATGCCCTGGGACATCGTGCTGCTGCTGGGAGGCGGCTTCGCTCTGGCCGCAGGCAGCGAGGTGAGCGCGGGTCACAGGGCCGCCATCTTGGAACGGTAAAACATGTGTGTGTGTGTGTGTGTGTGTGTGTGTGTGTGTGTGTGTGTGTGTGTGTGTCAGGAGTCCGGTCTGTCCCTCTGGCTCGGGGCCCAGATGTCTCCTCTCCACTCCTTCCCTCCCTCCCTCATCTCCTTCCTCCTCTGCCTCCTCGTCGCGGCCTTCACCGAGTGCACCAGCAACGTCGCCACGGCGACGCTGTTCCTCCCCATCCTGGCCTCCATGGTAACCAACCGCACGCCGCCATCGCCACAGATCGCCCAATGGTAGTGAGGGAGGGCAGGGTCAAAAGACTTCCTGCAGGTGTTTCACATTAAAAGTCTCTCCACAACAGATCCAGTGGTGAGCTTTTAATGTGAAAATCAACACAGGAAATTGTCAGTGACAGAGTTCTTGTGTCCCAGTCCCAGTCCATCGGTCTGAACCCTCTGTACGTGATGATCCCCTGCACCCTCAGCGCCTCCTTCGCCTTCATGCTGCCGGTGGCCACGCCCCCCAACGCCATCGCCTTCTCCTACGGCTCACTCAAAGTGTCCGACATGGTGAGTGACTGGGCCATGACGTCATAACCAGTTGCAGCTGACTTCTCTCTCCTGACCACCAGGGGTCGACTCCTCTGGTTGTATAGAAGTCTATGCTTCATGTGTTAAAGCTGCATTCTCTCTCCTGACCACCAGGGGGCTCCTCTGGTTGTATAGAAGTCTCTATAGTGACTCTACTTCCCTCAGTAAACATGTCAACATGAGTTTATGTCTCAGTCTCTAGTTTCAAGTCTTCTTCTATACAGCATGATGTCATCATTTAGACTTCATGGTCATGTAGAGTCTACGGAACATAAAGCAGGGGACGCTTTAGGGGCGGAGCTCCAGGTGATTGACAGATCTTCACCAGAGACGGCTACAGCGTCTCTATATAACTCATCCTGAGTCCACAGGTGGTCACTTCCTGTTTACCGGTTGATAAGAATGTTCCGAACTCAAGGTTTTGATCATCAATGTCTAAACTGTGCTAACGGCCTCATTCTCGGCGCCCCCTGCAGGCGAAAGCCGGCGTGGTAATGAACGTCATCGGGATCGGCTGCATCAGTCTGGCCACCAACAGCTGGGGTTACGTCATCTTCGGCCTGGACTCCTTCCCCTCGTGGGCCAACGCCACGGTCAACGCCATGGTCAACGCCACGGCCAACGCCACGGCGACCCGCCGCCTCGACTTCGCTTGAATACATCGGCTTGTGGCTGCTGGTTGTGCATCATGGTTGTGGTTCTGGTTCTGGTTGTCAGCCTCCAGGAACTCGTTTGGACCTCCTCTGATGCTAATTGACGGGAGCAAAAGTCTCAACATATCCACTTATAAATAATACCGATAAGTGTATCGACGTCTTGTCATCCACGAATAATTCAACTCAAATGTATTTTAGCGTTTTCTATTAATTATTAAACTAATCTCAAGCCGGTGTTTTAAATTAAAAGCTCTGAATTTAGAACGGGAGAGATTGTGTTTTCTGAGCTGCTTGAATGCTTTTATTTTGAAACATTTGTAAATATCAAATTAAATAGAAATATAAAAAATATGTTTTTGATAAAATATCATTAAAATATGATTTAAAAACAATAAAGTAGAAATAGAAACGGAAATAGAAATAAAAATACAAATACAAAAAGGTAATGATTGGAATTATTATTCAATCTAATAATGGATGATTGACATGGTTTCATATTATCTATTTCCAGATGTTGTTTACTGTTCTGTAACCACTTCATCCCTGAATGAATTAGAGAAATTATAAAATGTATTGTATGTTTTGTATATTTAGTTATTTAGTAACATGTGAGTGACACAGTGAATGTGAACATATTTATAACCTCACAAGTGGTCTACCATCTATTTCTTAACAGTTTTATTTTGTGTCAATAAAACAACTGGTGAAGGATATTATTAAAGATGCACCGTGATGTATCAGAAGCTCCTGGGAGCCGGATACCATCAGTACTCGCTGGAGCGTGTACTGCTCTACAGTGCTACTGCTTCACATGAACACGTGAATGTATTGTGTTATCTTTACATTAAAGTCCTTTGAGGGAGCTATTGTTGTCCAATGTCTCCCTCTAGCGGCCACGACGCCATTAGCAGCTGCCGTAAACCGCCGTGAAGTATCGAAAGGAAGAGGACTGCTTTCCGGCATTTCCCAGCTCGTTGTTGAAAAAGCAACAAAGGCTCCCGGAGGTCCGCCGGCGCGCGCTCCGGAGGAACCGTTTGGATCCGCTTCACCTGCCGCTGCTTTACGGCCGCCCGCCGTCATGGAAACAGGTCGGTCAGTTCAGACGCTCTGATCTAAAGTCGTCTTTGTTCGAGAGAGACGGAGCGAGAAGGAGCCTCCGGAGGCTCCGGTCACCGCCGCTCGGTGGGCTGTGACGTCACGGAGTACGCTCAAAGGCGGCCAGTTCACGAGCATAATGATGTCATAGTTTCACTGACTTCCGGTGTCCAGCCGATGAACACTGTTATCCTAGTTTAATCACACCTTCATTCTCACGGAGATGCTGCTGCTCGTCTTACTGATGTTGATGTTGTTGTTGTTGTTGTTTTTGTTGGTCCAGAGGAGCAGGCCAGGAACCGGTTCCAGTCGGAACTGGAGTTCATCCAGTGTCTGGCCAACCCCAACTACCTGAACTGTGAGTTCACCTGATGGTGATGGTGATGGTGATGGTGATGATGATGGTGATGGTGATGGTGATGAAGCTTCTCTTCTTCTCTCCAGTTCTGGCCCAGAGAGGCTTCCTGAGGGAGAGACCCTTTATCAACTACCTGAAGTACCTGCTGTACTGGAAGGAGCCTGAGTACGCCAAGTTCCTCAAGTAAGACTGTTGTTGTTGGTGTTGTTGTTGTTGTTATAATCACAATCCTGTCTTGGTCCCTCAAGCTTCCTGATGTGTTTAAACATCATCATCATCATCATCATCATCATCATCATCATCATCATCATCATCATCACCACTCTCTACTTTACTCCACCACAACCATAAATACTCACTATGTGATGAGGATTCATCCGCCGCTGAAAATAGTCCCCAACAAAGTCCCAGTGCGCTTGTTTTCTGATATTAAAGATGTTCCTCTCCTCTTCCTCCTCCCCCCCCTCCCTTTCTCTCAGGTACCCCCACTGCCTGCACATGCTGGAGCTGCTGCAGTACGAGCACTTCCGGAAGGAGCTGGTGAACGCTCAGTGCACTAAGTTCATCGACGAGCAGCAGCTGCTGCACTGGCAGCACTACTCCAGGAAGCGCAGTCGACTGCAGCAGGCGCTGGCCGAGCAGCAGCCGGCGCAGCTGCAGCCGGCGCCGCACGGCAACGCCGCCGCCAAGTGAGGGGGTCCCGGGACCGGAGCTGACTCTTACGTGATCATACAAAGGCGTTACGGCGGAGCGGCTCGGCAGCGCTCTGTGGTTTAAGTATTTATTATATCAAGTTATTATGATATATTATAATAGAACAAAATACATTATAATATAATGTATTATGATTTAATATATTATATTTTGCATTATTTGATGGTATATTAAATTCTGTTGCAGTACATTATTATATAAGATATTTGTATGTTATATAATAATATATCTTATCTCAGAGACACTGATCAGCTGATGCTTTGTGTGTTTGGATCATAAAACTAATGAACAACGAGTTTGAACTTCATGAATCAATAAGTGAATCATGTAGTTAATGACCTTTGACCTCTGAGGGGAGACATATAAAACTCACTGGATGAAAATACAGAATGTAACGTGACAAGAAACACAATTTATTCTGATAAAGAAATGTTTCCTTTATTTCTCCAGATTAAAGAATAAAAGAAGTGACTTGGTATTTTCAACTTTCTTCCATTCAAAATGTTTTTATGCTCTTTGATGAAGTTTCTGGAATGATTTTGATTCCAAGAGTTTTAACTTTGACAGAGTTCATGACCTTTTTTGCTGTAAAGAGTTTAAAGTTCTTTAAATAAAAATTGATTTTCTGAGATCAGCTTCAGAATGTTATGTTCTAGACTATTAACAACAGTGACAGACATTTACTGATGTCTAGTGACTCCAGTGCCTTTCATTTTGTTTTTAATAAAATGTGTTATCTTTTATTTATTCTTTTATTATTTATTTTTTGCTGGTATTTATACTCAATGAATTCTGCTAAATGTTCTGATTAAATGTGTTTACTTGTGTACGCTTATTTGTCAGTTTCAGAATGTTAATTAATTCAATTATTTAATTATTGACACATACACAGATATAATATTAAATATGAAGGTTTTAGTAGAAATTATTTAATAATGAAATAAATATTAATAAAATAAAAAACGTTATGTTCCACTCGATTTAATTGTGAAGCGACGCCGCTTTTATTCTGAAGGGCTCTGGTCGTGAGTCGCTTAGGTGACGTCACTCGCAGCAGCCTGGGCGCGGAATGGTCCGCTACACCGCGTCCATTGGTTCTCTAGGCAGCGGTGCTGCGGGACTCTCCGCCCCCCATTGAAAGATGTGAGTTGACCGATTCTCTCGTTATTTCACTTTTGTCCGGTGGCCGCAGCGGACCGACGGGACACCGGGACGGACCAGCACCGACGGAAGCTCCGGTTACTCTCCACGTCTTGATTTTCGGTGATTAATTCCACTATATTTGTATAAAAGTGTGAATTTAAAGGATAACGCTTTGTTAAAAGTAGCCAGCTCTGTTATACAAGCGATTTATGACCCAGCATGCAACGCGGCCAGCTTTATCTTAAACTGATCATGTGACGTTAATCTCGTTAAACCATATATATATATATATATATATATATATATATATATATATATATATATATATATATATATATATGTAGTTATATATATATATATATATATATATATATATATATATTTATATGTATATGTAGTTATATATATATAGTTATATATATGTAGTTATATATATATATAACTATATATATAGTTATGTATATATAGTTTTATGTATAACTATAACTATATATATTGATATAGTCAAATATGATATACAACTATAAATATATATATATATATATATATATATATATATATATATATATATATATATATATATCCTGTACAGACCTGCATCTGGTCCTCTATAGACCTCTGTCTGGTTCTGGTCCTCTATAAACCTCTGTCTGGTCCTGGTCCTCTATAGACCTCCGTCTGGTCCTGGTCCTCTATAGACCTCCGTCTGGTTCTGGCCCTCTATAGACCTCCGTCTGGTCCTGGTCCTCTATAGACCTCCGTCTGGTTCTGGCCCTCTATAGACCTCCGTCTGGTCCTGGTCCTCTATAGACCTCCGTCTGGTCCTGGTCCTCTATATTAATGATCATATGTAATGGTGTGTTTTGCGACATTGTATCATTGACCTGCTCCTCGTCTTCGTCAGGAGGAAGATGGTTCTGCAGCGCGTGGCCGTGGTGGGTGCCGGGGCGGCCGGTCTCTGTGCCGCCAGACACATCCTGTCCCGCCTGGACCGCTTCGCTCCCCCGGTGGTGTTCGAGCTCGGGGACAAAGTGGGAGGGACCTGGTGCTACGACGACCGGACCGGAGGGGTCCACAGCAGCATGTACCGGGACCTCAGGTGAGCCACTGGTTAGTGGTACGGGTCACTGGTTAGTCACTGGTTAGTGGTACGGGTCACTGGTTAGTGGTAAGGGTCACTGGTTAGTCACTGGTTAGTGGTAAGAGTCACTGGTTAGTCACTGGTTAGTGGTAAGGGTCACTGGTTAGTCACTGGTTAGTGGTAAGAGTCACTGGTTAGTCACTGGTTAGTGGTAAGAGTCACTGGTTAGTGGTACGGGTCACTGGTTAGTGGTAAGAGTCACTGGTTAGTGGTACGGGTCACTGGTTAGTGGTAAGAGTCACTGGTTAGTGGTACGGGTCACTGGTTAGTGGTAAGGGTCACTGGTTAGTCACTGGTTAGTGGTAAGAGTCACTGGTTAGTCACTGGTTAGTGGTAAGGGTCACTGGTTAGTCACTGGTTAGTGGTAAGGGTCAATGGTTAGTCACTGGTTAGTGGTAAGGGTCAATGGTTAGTCACTGGTTAGTGGTAAGGGTCACTGGTTAGTGGTAAGGGTCACTGGTTAGTCACTGGTTAGTGGTAAGGGTCACTGGTTAGTAGTAATAGTCACTGGTAAGAGTCACTAGTTAGTGGTAAGAGTCACTGGGTCAGTGCTTACAGTAACTGGTTAGAGTCACTAATTCACTGATAAATGTCACTGTTTAGTGTTACTGGTTCACTGGTTGGTGGTCCTGATTCACTGGTTAGTGTTACTGGTTCACTGGTTGGTGGTCCTGGTTCACTGGTTGATGGTCCTGGTTCGAGTCACTGGTCGGTGGTTTATGATTTAGTGGTTCCTTAATGATATTAATTAAGTTAGTTTAGTAAACTGGTTATTTCAAAGAGTTAGTGTTGGTGCAATGCTCTAGAAGAAGGTCAATGCATCGAAAGAAGAAGTAAAAAACACTGTTGTGGACCCAAAGAGAAGCAACATGGTGAATGGTTAGTACTTATACTGTGACAGAGTACTTTTACAGAGTGGTATTAGTACACAGGAGTACTCCAGTCCGTCTCCTCCCAACAGGACCAACCTTCCCAAGGAGGTGATGATGTTCCCAGACTTCCCCTTTGAGTCCCAGCTGAGCAGCTTCCTGCCCCATCAGGAGATCCAGCGGTACCTGGAGAAGTACTGCCAGAATTACCACGTCCTGCCCCACATCCGGGTGAGTTACTCTGTTCCTGTGCTACATCTCAGAGGTATGCATTGTACCTCACGAGGGTCCGAGCGACTAGCCGAGTCACTCCGAGAGGACCCTATTCAAATTGTTGGGGGTATTATTGTTATTCCGCATTTTATTTTAGAACAATGGGGCATATCGGGGTACTAAACATACCCCGAAACTCAACACATGTGTCGGGCTTGCCAGGCTTAGTGAAACAAGCCCTCTGATATAGACGTCACATTTGGGAAGACGCAATTGCTCTCTAGCGCCCCCTCAAAGCTTTACAGGCGACGCCCCTCACACAGAAGGTCCGGTTAACTTGAAATTGTTCACCCATGTCCACTTGGACCTGCTCTACAAAAAAGCCTCTCAGACCCTTAAGCTACGCCTACTTAGATATTCCACCATTTTGTATGATGTGAAAAACACATAATTGACCCGTTCTCCTACCCGCTGGGGTCAGATTCACACCAAACGGCATGTGGATCATGAATGACTCTATATCGACTAGAGACATGAACAACTCTCTGATATCTCATCACGTTGAGATGATATGGACCAATGAACCTCTTAGGGGCGTGTCTTGTTTTTCAACGCTCATAACTTCAAAACTATTGTAACTAATCACTCGGAACTTGCAGTATATGTGCACATTGTATCCTCTAACATGCACAAAAACTCTTGTGCTATTTGAACAATAGGGGGCGCTACAATAATTTGCCAGAGTTGGGTGTTTTGGGCCTATTTCGCCTGTTTTTGTCAGTTTTCGACATAATTCAGTTACGAGCCGCTCCATCAAAACTACTCCAATCAGCTTCTATATTGTTCAGGGATGATCTAAAGGTCTTAAAGATGAAAACTGATGAGCATAGGGACTTTTCACCAAACTTTACTTGACGTTATGTGGACCCCAACAAATGCCAGCTTTCTATAACTTGTTATGTTATAGACTATAGCGTAAACTAATCCAGTCCTTCAAAAGTAATCATGCATGATGCCAGTCGAGGCCTGAACACATTTACATGAAGAAACATTAGAATTGGTCATAATAACACCTAAAAACATAAAATGACAAGTGTTAGACCATAATGTGATCACATCCAAGCCAGAGCAAAACATTTTGCAACACTTTTTTTACATTTAGTTTACATGACGTGGTATAAACTTCACATGATGAACATGTTCACGTAGTCAAAGCGCCATCTACTGGCGAGAGAAAGACAGCATTACGTGACAAACGATGACATGTATGACGACCCGTTCATCGCTGCTCGCAGCTTTAATACTGTACTTGTTTTTCTGTTCGTCAGTTCAACACAATGGTGGAAAAAGTGAAGCCATTTTTCGTGGAGAAGGAGGAGCAGAAGGAGCAGAAGGAGCAGAAGGAGCAGAAGGAGCAGAAGGAGGAGCAGGTGGAGGAGAGGGAGTCGTGGGAAGTGACTACATCGGATCTTTCAGGTCGTCAAAGAACAGAAACCTTCGACTCGATCTTCGTCTGTACGGGGTGAGGGACGTCCAACTTAAGATGAATGACGTCATTTAGATCTCGTTTAATAACATTTAAATATATATAGACATCATTAAGTTTTTAATTCCTGGTGTCAAAACGCTGCATTCAACCAACTACATGTTTGTCTTGAAGGCACTACTCCGACCCTCACATCCCTCACATCCCAGGGATGGACCACTTCAAAGGTATTTTAATGAGCGTTAGCGACATGTTTATGAACAACTTCTTGCTATGCTAACAATTCGCTACAGTTGCTAAGCTAGGCTAACCGTCTCTCCGCGCCCAGGCACGGTGCTCCACAGTCATTCGTACCGGTACGCCGAGCCGTTCTCGGGTCAGTCGGTGCTGGTTCTGGGAGCCAAAGCTTCGGGACTGGACATCTCCATCGAACTGGCCAGAGTCGGTGCTCAGGTAACGAGATACACCTGCGGAAGTATTTGTAGGCTAACGCTAGTCAACGGGAGCTAGCTCAACGTCATCTCGCCTAATCCCTCTCCCCCTCCAGGTGACCCTGAGTCACGGCCAGCCTCCCCTCACCTGTCCTCTACCTGCCGGGGTCCATCAGTCCAGCCCCATGGTGTCAGTGGACCAGGACGGCAGCCTCCGCCTCCAGGTCAGTGGATTTAGTTTTAGAATAAATACATGTATACAATCAAGTACTAATACCATGCAGTATGAAGTACTCTGTGAGAGTACTAATTCTACATTGTATAAAAATATTTTTTCATATTTCAGTTTCGCCTTTTCAAAGTCTGAATACTAGAAACCTAAATCAGTCAGAACAGTTCTGGTTCTGGTTCTGGTCTGAGAGGTTCATGGAGGTTCTGTGTTGCAGGACGGCTCCACGGTCGCCGCCGAAGTGCTGATGTTCTGCACCGGCTACAAGTACCGGTTCCCCTTCCTGGACGGGCCTCAGCTGGGCGTGCAGCTGGAGGACCACCATCTGGCGCCGCTGTACCGCCACCTGATGCCACCGGCCTTCCCCTCGCTCTTCTTCATCGGCATGTGCAAGCTCATCTGCCCCTTCCCCAACTTCCACTGCCAGGTGAATCGTTAGTAGTTTATTACAATATTATAACACAACAATAACAGGTGAGTCGGCTTCTAGTAGTTTATTACAATGTTATAACACATCAATAACAGGTGAGTCGGCTTCTAGTAGTTTATTACAATGTTATAACACATCAATAACAGGTGACAAGGAAGCCGAAATAACGACGAAATGATGCTGATTTGTAAAGTCAGACGTTTATTGGTAAAACAACAACAAAACAACTTTTAAATTTGGATCGACATGTAGTCCTTACTTTAGTTTCATATTTAATCCCAGTGTTACAGCAGCTATATATATATATACATATATGTATATATGATGTATATACATATATGTATGTATACATATATGTCAACGTACATATATGTATATACATATATGTATATATGTATACATACATACATGTATATACATATATACATATATGTATACATACATATATGTCTTTATATGTATATATGTCTACATACATATATGCACAGTCCTAATACGCAGCCGGGTGTGTTCCTGCCCCCAGGTGCAGTTCGCTCTGGCCGTGCTGGCCGGCTCCGTCTCGCTGCCTCCTCGGGTCCAGAGGGAGGACGAGGCCCGGCAGGCGCTGCAGGAGAAGGAGGCGCGAGGAGTGGAGCGGCGCCACCTGCTGGTGATGCAGACGGAGCAGTGGGAGTACTGCGGGGAGCTGGCTCGCGCCGCCGGCTTCTCGCCGCTGCCGCCCGCCGTGCGCAGCCTGTACGAGGAGGTGTGGCGCCGTCGGAGAGACGACTCCCAGAACTACCGCGCATGCAACTACCGGCTGGTGGGGGAGGAGCGCTGGGAGCAGGTCCAATGACACCCTGAGGGAAGTCCTATAGACGGCATGTCCTCTGGACGGCATGTCCTATAGACGGCATGTCCTCTATATGGCATGTCCTATAGACGGCATGTCCTCTATACGGCATGTCTTCTAGACGGCATGTCCTATAGACGGCATGTCCTCTGGACGGCATGTCCTATAGACGGCATGTCCTCTATACGGCATGTCCTATAGACGGCATGTCCTCTATACGGCATGTCTTCTAGACGGCATGTCCTATAGACGGCATGTCCTATAGACGGCATGTCTTCTAGACGGCATGTCCTCTATACGGCATGTCCTATAGACGGCATGTCCTCTAGACGGCATGTCCTCTATACGGCATGTCTTCTAGACGGCATGTCCTCTAGACGGCATGTCTTCTATACGGCATGTCTTCTAGACGGCATGTCCTATAGGCACTGCATGTCCTACGGCATGTCTTCTAGACGCATGTCCTATACGGCATGTCCTCTAGACGGCATGTCCTCTAGACGGCATGTCCTCTATCGGCATGTCCTAGACGGCATGTCCTTCTAGACGGCATGTCCTATAGACGCATGTCTTCTAGACGGCATGTCTTCTATAGACGGCATGTCCTCTATACGGCATGTCTTCTAGACGCATGTCCTCTAGGCGGCATGTCCTCTATACTGGCATGTCCTAGACGGCATGTCCTAGATGCGGCATGTCCTCTATACGGCATGTCTTCTAGACGGCATGTCCTCTATACGGCATGTCTTCTATAGACGGCATGTCCTCTATACGGCATGTCCTATAGACATGTCTCTACGGCATGTCCTAGACGGCATGTCCTATACGGCATGTCCTATAGACGGCATGTCCTCTATACGGCATGTCTTCTAGACGGCATGTCCTCTATACGGCATGTCCTATAGACGGCATGTCCTCTATACGGCATGTCTTCTAGACGGCATGTCCTATAGACGGCATGTCCTATAGACGGCATGTCCTCTATACGGCATGTCTTCTAGACGGCATGTCCTATAGACGGCATGTCCTATAGACGGCATGTCCTCTATACGGCATGTCTTCTATACGGCATGTCCTATAGACGGCATGTCTTCTAGACGGCATGTCCTCTATACGGCATGTCTTCTAGACGGCATGTCCTCTATACGGCATGTCCTATAGACGGCATGTCCTCTATACGGCATGTCCTCTATACGGCATGTCTTCTAGACGGCATGTCCTCTATACGGCATGTCCTATAGACGGCATGTCCTCTATACGGCATGTCTTCTAGACGGCATGTCCTATAGACGGCATGTCCTATAGACGGCATGTCCTCTATACGGCATGTCTTCTAGACGGCATGTCCTATAGACGGCATGTCCTATAGACGGCATGTCCTCTATACGGCATGTCTTCTATACGGCATGTCCTATAGACGGCATGTCTTCTAGACGGCATGTCCTCTATACGGCATGTCTTCTAGACGGCATGTCCTATAGACGGCATGTCCTATAGACGGCATGTCCTCTATACGGCATGTCCTCTATAGACGGCATGTCTTCTAGACGGCATGTCCTCTATACGGCATGTCTTCTAGACGGCATGTCCTCTGGTTGCACAAAAACAAGATGGCGACAGCCAAAACGCTGAACCCGAGGCTTCAACATGGCCGAGGCTCATTGTTTATGTTTACACATGTTATAAATATCATCCTCACACAAGACAATAAACACATTTTAAAAGTTTAAATTGTGTGTTTAGGTTTGTGTGTGTGTGTGTGTGTGTGTGTGTGTGTGTGTGACGGTCAGCTGACGTCAACAGATTTTAATCCAGATATTTTGCCACAAATGTCAAAATGCACAAAAACAAGACCGACCTGAGCTCAACAACAACAACAACAACAACAACAACAACAACAACAACAACGTAGCATGAGGGAAATGGAATGGACAGTCACAAGACATTAAAGGGGAGGAACACTAAATATCACACATTGATGCTGAGGGGGGGGGGGGGGGGGCAGTCTTTAATTAATTAATTTGTTTGCTCCAAAGCATCTTCGGTGTTGATGAAGAATAAGGAGAAAATATATAATACAAATATTCAAGATTGGTCAATTAATTGATAACTTGTGTCTTTAATATTTTAAGATATATTCATCATCTTTATAAAGATTAAGAATATGAACTCAAACGCACATTTCAATATCTATACATCTAGTACTATTGTAGTAGTATTTTATCTAGTACAAATAATTATGATATGAACTCTGAATTTAAGGGAACAAATGACTAAATGAAGACTTTATTTTAATTATTTAGTGATTTATAAATAAATAAAGGAACTGTATTGAGAAGTAGAACTGCTGGTTGTTTTTCTTACATCAATATTACATTTAGTTTTCTTGAAATACTTTAAAATGAAATCTAAATATAACAAAAAAAAGCTGGACGTTACAAGTTCAGAGATGTGAAACGTTCCTCACATAAATACCTGAAACTAACACATAGATAGACCCCCCCCCCCCCCCTCTCCAGTCTGCAATGAAACCTTCTAGAAGACGACCCTGGAGGACTTGGACTCGTTCTCCATGTGCACCACCCTTTTGATCTTCTCCGCCGCCTCCCGGTCATCTTCTCCTGCTCCGTCTTTCTTCAGGATCTTCAGCGGCCACCAGAGGGAGCCGCCCCGGCGGTCCCGCCGGACGCCGCGTCCCGCCGGCCAGCAGCAGGGGGCGCCCTTGTCCCCGGTCAGGAAGTAGAGCAGGGCGTTGAGCCAGGCGTTGCAGGAGGCCAGCGGCCGCGTGACCTTGTAGCAGATGGAGACGGTCTTCATGACGTTGCAGCCGCCCAGCCGCCCCCGCCGCAGCAGCAGGAACAGCGTCCGCGTCACGTGGAAGGGCAGGAAGCAGAGCGCGAACAGCAGCGTGATGGTCACGATGGTCTTGATAGACTTCCGCCGCCGCCGGATGTAGTGCGAGTACTGCGACCCGGAGATGGAGACCGAGGTTCTCTCCCGGTCCCCGCCCCCCTCCGTGGAGCCGTCCCCCACCGGACCGTCCTCCCCGCCGCCCTCCACCGAGCTGCGGGGGGAGCGCATGGTCTGAAAGATGGTCCTGACCACCTGAGAGTAGCACCAGCCGATGATGACGAAGGGCACGAAGAAGCCGAGCAGGTGGAGCACGATGCCGTACGGGACGTAGTCGGCGAACTCCTTGTCGATGGCGTCGTCCCAGCAGTTTGTGTATCCGTCGCCGGCGTCCTCCGACTGAGACGCCGTACCGTTCCCGTCTTCCCTCGCTCCTCCGGCCCCGGCGAGCCCTCCGCCGCCCCGCCGGACGAATCCCGTCTGAGCAAACCGGAAGATGGGGCAGGTGAGGATGAAGACCACCACCCACACCAGAGCACAGGTGCCCTTCACCAGCCTCTTGCTCTCCAGAGTGATGGTCCTCATGGGGTGGCAGATCCCCAGGTACCTGTGGACGCAAAGACACAGGTGAGTCCAATCCAGACTCCTAGACTCTTCAGGTATTATTCATCCAGACGACCCAGGACTACAACAGGTCTGCAACCTGAAGGTTCCCCGAGAGGAAGATCCTACCTACCTGTGCACGGAGATGCAGGTGAGGAAGAAGATGGAGCAGTAGAGGTTGAAGTAGAAGAGGAAGCGGACGAGGCGGCACATGAAGTCGCCGAACACCCAGCGGTCCCTCAGCACGTAACTCGCCACCAGGAAGGGCAGCGACAGGCCGTACATGAGGTCGGTGGTGGCCAGGTTCATCATGTAGATCAGCGAGGTGTTCCAGCGCCGCCCGCCGCCGCCGCAGCAGCCGCGGTGATGGCGGCAGGAGCGCAGCAGCACCACCGAGTTGAGGGTGAGGCTGAAGACGAAGGTCAGCGAGTAGCAGACCGGCAGGAACACGTACTTGTAGGACTCGTCGTTGCTGCAGGACGACGGAGGAAGGGACGAGGCGGGCGAGCCGCCGGAGGCGTTGGGGTGGTCGCCGCCGCCAAGCTGGCGTCTGGCGAGGAGATGTGGCTCAACCCCATGGCGAGCTGGAGGGGCGGATTCTACCGAGGCAAGAAGGGTTCAGCTCCCTCGGGTGTCATCGCAGCCCCTTCGGCGCCTCTCTCCAATCGAACCCCCCTCTCAGACCGCCTCCCCACAGACCCCCCCCCCCCCCCCCCCCTCAGACCGCCTCCCCTCACCGCCGCTCCACGTCTCCGGTGTGCAGGACGAGTTTCTGTGAGGAAGAGGAGGGGAAGAGAACCACAGCGTCATTAGGGAGTAACACCAGGTTTTCGATGTTCCTCGTTTTGCTGATGAAGACGATGTTTCACTCAATTAGTCGCTCAATCATTAACGAAGCCTCCGGAAGCTTCTCCTCCCTCATGACCTCCTTCATGACCTCCTTCATGACCTCCTTCATGACCTCCTTCATGACCTCCTTCATGACCTCCTCCGGCCATAGAGCTGAAGGTTAAAGTCCCCGTGAGACGGAAATACACGTCGTTGGTTTACATCTAGTTTTCAGACTTCACGTCTTTCTGCCATGTCGAGGGAAACACATTTAGGACTACAGATTAAACTTTAAAGATTAAGATATTAAGATTCAATTTAAACCGTTTGAAATTATTTTAATACTAAATTGTTTTTAAACAGTTTTTAGATGTTTAGAAACAATTGGAAACATTTATGAAACCGTTTTAAACTATTTAAAAAATGTTCAAGCCATTTTTTTAAATTTTTTTTTTTTTTTTTTTTGTGGTGGGTGAACTTATTGAATTCTTGCTTTAAAATAAATTGTGAATGAAACCTGTTCGGATCCCCTGGTGGAGACCCGCGGTAGTACGTCTATTGTCACTCATGTAGTTTTTGATACCTTTTCCTTTGATGTTCTCTGGAGTGAATCTAAAGAGACAGACCGACAGACTCTTTGCGAAAGACTCAACTTAACGTCACAAGAGTAGAAAACTAATAGTTAACAGAATCTGTTTCACTGTTTGACAAAACACCGGGACACGAAACACAAAGAAAGACGCTGAGGACATTTACTTTGTCCTGATGGTTTCCAGCACAAACTGAATTTTTGGGTAAAAGATAGAATATCTCAACAGCTGTTTGACCCCGGGGATGAAACTCTGTGACGTTCATGATCCCCTGAAGATAAACCTGCCTCCTGCGTGAGCCGTATGCAGCTCCATTGCCACCGTGAGGTTGACTTTGGTGTTTTTCACTGAGTATATATTATATATTATATATATATATATATATATATTATATATAATATATAAATTATATATAATAAATCTATTTATAATATATATATTATATCTTATATATAATATATATATATATAATATATAATTCATATATATATATATATATATATATATATATATATATATATCCATTAAAAGGAAGTAAAAGACGAAAGAAAGAACTGTGATCCATGGCGTTGGACTATGATATTAGTTTATTTTGAGAAGCTTCTCTGAGCTTCTTACACGTATTTACTGGATTTTTTGTTTTCGGCAGATCTTGATTATTAATGTTCCCACAGTTCAAAACATAAAGACGTTGAGGAACAACATCACTGAGTCCCTCTCACTGGAAACCAAGATGATTGTAATACAATAATGAGATCATAATAATCTGATAATAAGACAATAATAAGATAATAATAATCTGATAATAATCTGATTGCTGCTTTAAGAATCACTCAAAGTTCAGACCAGTTCAACCAGTTAGAATCTTTATAACTTAACTGGATTCCCCCCCCCCCCCCCTCCCCTCCCCGTAGCTTCAGATCACACCTACCTTCATCCGTCCTCCTGGTCTCCTTATGGTCTCCTTATTGTCTCCTTATTGACCTCTTATTGACTCGCTATTGACTCCTTATTGTCTCCTTCTCGTCTCCTTATTGCCTCCCAATTGCCTCTTTCTCGTCTCCTCCGTCCGCTGTCCTCTGTGTCTCGGGGCATGAAGGGTCTCGGTGAGCCGGTTCTCCTCTGACCTTCAGCTCCTCTGTAAATAATTGATCAGCGTTCATTCAGTCAGAACTGCAGGAGTGAAACTCAATACAGGGACTGCAGAGGAGGGGGAGGGGGGGGGAGGGGGATGAGGAGGGGGAAGAGAAGGGGGAAGAGGAGGAGCAGGAGGCTCTAGTGCTTCTGGCTTTAACGCCTCTTTTTAGCATCTGAGGACCATTTAATTAAATATCCGATCTTTGAGATTTCCTGTTAAATATTCATTACCAGAATAATTAATTGTGTTTAGCTCGATGCTATATTATTGCTACTTTGTCGGTAATCGTACACATTTAAATACAATAAATACATTTGAATTACCGGTAATCAAATCTCTTTTTTTCATGCTTTTTGGTTTCCCACATATTGTGAATTCTGCACGGAAAAAAAACAATAAAATCATGACCTGAGGATCAATAGTTTCTCCTCAGACGTATTGATCTGCATAAGAGGCCTCGGGGCCACCGGCGAGCTGATAACACAATTAACAGGAAGACACAGGGACAACATATATATATTAATATATATATATATATATATATATATATATATATAAAAACATATACATATTACATACATATACAGTATATTAATATTAATATATATATATATGAATTAAGATGTACATATATATAGATATTTATACATAAATATATATAGATATTTATATACAATAAAGGAGATAATTAAAAACATTCGGTTAAATACCATCAAAATATCAAAATTTATGTTTTACATTTACAAATACATTCGTAATACATTTTATTTACATTTGAAAATACATCTCTGAATACAATAAAATAAAACAAATACTCATTACTATTTATTAAGTATTCTCGTGACTTTAAATACGAATAAAAACGTTTCCTTCTAACCTTTAAAATGGAATTTAAATTATCCAAATATCATTAGCATGTAAATTATAAAACGTGTGGCGAGATAAACAGTAAAATATAATAAATCATATTTCATAAGCATCAACACAGGCACTGGGTTATAGTCAGTGGATTATTCCCTTCAGTTGTATGAGCGGTAAACAATAACGTTGTCTGTACCTGAAGAGTTAAACATTATAACATAAACTCAACGTTACTTCAAACAAATATCAAACATAAAATCTGTAGTTATATTAAAAAAGTAATTTAAAAAAGAGAAATGTCCTTCTAAATGACTCAAGTTGACCTGTTAATGTTCGCTGCCTTTTTAATAGCAAGCAGAACACAATAACACTTAAATAAGATAAATTAGCTTCCCTTATTTGCATATTCATGTCTGGATTTAAGAAATTAATCTGGATGTTTCTATTCTGGACTTTTTTTTAAAGGTTTCTCCTGAATGTAACCGCTCTGCGTCCTCAGTGGGCGTGGCCATCACTTCTGATCCACAGCCGCTCGCTTTATGAGTCCAATACTGAATCATGAAAACCTCTATTTCAACTGTTAGCACTAGAGAGTTGTTGTTGTTGTTTTTGTTGTTGTTGTTGTTGTTGTTTGTATTTACGTCCCCCCAACACGTCCTCTAATCACCTCCATCAGCTTCCATGTGGGTTCCCCGGGTCGTGGTCTCTGAAGGATCCCCCATCCATCGGTGCTGCTCAGACAACCCACTTCCTGTTTGTTATCAGTGGCATGTGACCACTTCCTGTTTGTTATCAGTGGCATGTGACCACTTCCTGTTTGTTCTCAGTGTCATGTGACCACTGGTCACAGGTCCTGGTAGGTCAGGTCCTGGACGTCCAGAAGCATGGCGTCCTGCTTCATCCTCAGCTGGTCTCTGACCACCAGGTGGGCGACGAGCTCAGAGCTCAGAGCTGGAAGAGTCCAGACAACCGTCAACCAGGGGAGTCACGGTGTGTGTATGTGTGTGTGTGTGTGTGTGTGTGTGTGTGTGTGTGTGTGTGTGTGTGTGTGTGTGTGTGTGTGTGTGTGTGTGTGTGTGTGTGTGTGTGTGTGTGTGTGTGTGTGTGTGTGTGTGTGTGTGTGTGTGTGTGTGTGTGTGTGTGTGTGTGTGTGTGTGTGTGTATGTGTGTGTGTGAGTGTGTGTGTGTGTATGTGTGTGAGTGTGTGTGTGTGTGTGTGTGTGTATGTGTGTGTATGTGTGTGTGTGTGTATGTATGTGTGTGTGTGTGTATGTGTGTGTGTGTGTGTGTGTGTGTACCGTGTACTTCCTGTTGGAATGATGTTCCCAAGCTGCTGAGCTGTTGAGCTGAACGCTCCTGCAGCTCCTGGCGCTCCAGATGTTTCCGCTCGGCAACACAGCAGCTGTTGGTCAGATGCTGCAACACACACACACACAGACACACGGACACACAGACACACACAGACACACACAGACATGCACACAGACACAGACACGCACACGCACACACACACACACACGCACACACACACGCACACACACACAGCCCTTACTTTCTTCTCTTCTTCACTTCTGTTTCTTTGTTATTAACGTTTCTTTTTGTCTTTCTACCTCCGTCTCTCTCTGCTCGGCCAGCAGCTCGTCCCTCAGCCTCCTCAGAGCGCTCGCCACTTCCTGTTTCAGCCCGGCGGCGCCGGCCGTTACCTGTCGGAAGACATGAGGTGAGTGGACTCAAAGGTGGTGAAAGGACCAGGACTACACTGAGGTCTATAGAGGACCAGTACTACACTGAGGTCTAGAGAGGACCAGGACTACACTGAGGTCTAGAGAGGACCAGGACTACACTGAGGTCTCTAGAGGACCAGGACTACACTGAGGTCTCTAGAGGACCAGGACTACACTGAGGTCTAGAGAGGACCAGGACTACACTGAGGTCTAGAGAGGACCAGGACTACACTGAGGTCTCTAGAGGAGTAAACAGGGTCAGGACCAGGTGCCTCAGTTCCTCACAGTAACGGTAGTGAACATGAACAAAGCTCTGGTCCTGGACCACGGCTCCATGCTGGTCCCTGGTGGTCAGGAAGAGGACTAGCAGACAGAAGAGACCTTCTTGGTGCTTCCTCCCTCCTCGTCTTCACTGTCGCTGTTGTTTACGAAGCAGAGCTGCAGGTTCCTACGGTTGTAGAATCTATAAATAGATAATAAACATGTGAAGACCAGACGGGTGGTGTGATTATAAACTATAGTTATAAACTATTGTTATGAACTATGGTTATGAACTATGGTTATGAACTAATTATAAACTATGGTTATGAACTATGGTTATAAACTATGGTTATGAACTATGGTTATAAACTATAGTTATTAACTAGTTTTAAACTATGGTTATGAACTATGGTTATAAATTATGGTTGTTAACTATGGTTATAAACTAGTTATAAACTATGGTTATAAACTATGGTTATGAACTCATTATGAACTATGGTTATTAACTATGGTTATAACCTAATTATAAACTATGGTTATGAACTGTGGTTATAAACTATGGTTATTATTTATGGTTATAAACTAGTTATAAACTATGGTTATGAACTATGGTTATAAACTATGGTTATTAACTATGGTTATAAACTAGTTATAAACTAGTTATAAACTATAGTTATGAACTATGGTTATAAACTATAGTTATACACAGTTCAGTAACTATTAGATAATAATAATTCTGTTCTTTTTAAATAAAACACAAACTTGCTTTTGACTCACTAAACTCAACTCAACTCAGCTCAACTTTGTTTCATAATATCCACAGTGAATAATCTGTGTTACCGTGACGTGGCGATGTTTCCCCGACACCTCCTGTCGTCCTCCCGCTCCTCCTCCTGCTCCTCCTCCTGCTCCTCCTCCCTGCCGTCCTCCTCCTCTCTGCCGTTTCTCCTCTCTCCCCCCGGACTCTCCTCCGTCCGCCCCCCTGCCGGGCTCTGCAGGAGACGCATCATCATCATGGTGTTTATAGACGTCTCTGAATCAGCTTCAACCAACAAAGAGCTGTGACTCGGGTCCAGATCCGGACACAGCGGAGCCTACATTTCCCACAATGCAACGCTAAAGCATCAAACAGAGTTTCCTTCAATGATTGTTTGATTTTTGTTTGTTTGTTGTCAGCAGAAACTAGTTTAAATCAACGTGAACGTATCGTCACATTTTGGCTTGAATTTGAGATCAAATAATAATATTAAATAATATGATATATATATAATATTAAATAATATTATACAATATTATTTAATATTATATATATAATAATATATATGTATAATATTATGTAATATTATATATGTATATATTATTTAATATTATATATATTATTTATATGTGTGTATGCATAAACGGAGCTGCCAGTCAGAGCGTGTTGTAAACACGCTGAGCATCATGGGAAATGTTGTCTTTTGGTAAACGTTACCACCTGCTTTGTCTTCATGGCTGACCTTTGACCTTTCCTTCCTCTCCTGCTCTTGTTTCTCCAACTCAGCTATCCACAGGCTCAGGTCCTCCCAGTGCATGATGGGAAAACTCTGACAGTCCACAGAGGACACCGCTGCTTCGATGTGATGGTGAGGATGAAGCTCCTCCTCCTCCTTCTCCTCCTCCTCATCCTCCTCCTCCTCGGCCGTCTCTTTCTGCCCCTCCATCATTCTTAAACAAAGAACAAACAGTACAATAAAAATAATATAAACAATAATATGACAATAGGATCTATACGATGTGTTAAAGCTCCTCCACTAGGAAACATTCATTCTGAGTTAATATCCCATAATCAGAAGGTAACAAGCTTTCTGTGTGGACTTCTACTTCTGGAGACAGTTTCCTGCGTTAAAGGCTTTTTATTCAGAAAAACTCCATTCAAAGAGTTGAAACACATTTTAATGAAGTGTCTTCAGTTCGTTCTTTGAACTTTAACTCCAGATCTTGCAGATGACTGTTGGTCGTTTGCAGAGAAACAAATGCTTATTACATCATTAATAACTTCTTAAACCTGCACCAACACTTTGACTGAAGAGCGAGACAAACTATTAATAAAGTTATATTGACTATTACTAAATGCTAATTCTGAAACACTACAACACGAATACTTAATATACACTTAATTAATATATGAGGAAATAAAGTTGTGTGGAATCAAAGATGAAAATTGATCAATAAAGTGAATAGTTGGTGGAATAAATTCAATTATTACAAAAATTACATCAATATTAAAATCTTCTTACACACACACACACACACACACACACACACACACACACACACACAAACACACACACCCAGACACACATAGACACATACACAGGCACACACAGACACACACATACTCATAATCTGTGATGTTAGTTCTGCTTTTTAACTTACTTTTTTAATATTGATTAACTGAATGATGCATGTATATATAAATATGTATACATATGCATGGCATGGGTCGCTTACTAGTATTTATTTAATTAATAATCGGTGTTGTTGTGGACTCCAGTCATTGTAGAGTAACAACAGCTCGTGTGTTCTCGTTGTTCAGGGCTACATATTATATTCATGGTACTTCCTCTAAAGTCGGAGCCTCTTGACTCCGGACTCCCCCGCAGGAGGAGCTCGTCTCCCGGCTGTTGTTGACCAGCAGCGGGGAGCCGCGGAGCTTCTTTCCCACCTACCGTCACTCCCAGGCGGGCCCGGATCCCTGCGACATGACGCCCCCCGGCGCGCTGCGTGCGGCGCGCGGCCCGCAGCTCCGCGGTCCCAGAACCATCGGTACCGGAAAGTTGTTCACGGGGTCCAGAAAAGTTTGATCCGTCAGGGGGAAGGAAGGCTGGACGTCCCCTTTCCTCCCTCCTCCCCCCTCTTTCCTTCCCTCCTCCTCCTCCTCCCCCTCCTTCCTTCCTCACCTCCCACATTTAACCTCTTGGTTCCTATGGTCCGTTCTATGACGAATACATAATATGACTATGACTAAATATCACACATTAATGACTAAATGTCTCATATTATGACTTTGTATCTCACATTAATGACTTAGTATCTCATATTATGACTTAGTATCTCACATTAATTACGTAGTATCTCATAATTATTCATTAGTAACTCATTATTATTAATTCATATTAATGATTAATATTTCATTATTATGACTAAATATCTCATTATTATTTCTAAGTATTTCATTATTATTACTAAGTATCTCATACTAATGTCTTTATATCTCATTGTTACTTAGTATCTCATATTTATGACTTAGTTTGTAATTATTACAACTTACTATCTCATCATTATACTTAGGAACTCATATTAATGATTAATATCTCATAATTATGACTACATATCTTATTATTACTTATTATCTCATACTAATCTCATGGTCTCTGGCCTCTAGTCTCTGGACTCTAATTTCTGAAGGCAGTGAAGGGGTTACATGCTGGTTTCCCCTTTCACCATTTTTCGGAGATGACGACTAGAAGCAGATAAATGATCTTGTAACAGCCAATAATAAATCATGTTCTCATTATAAATAATATTTTCATAAGAAATCATGTTCTCATTATAAATAATATTTTCATAATATTATGATAATAAATCTCACAGCTCCTCAGGCCTCAACTTTAATATTCTTTTTATTTAAGTTGTATTTATAGAAAACTGTATTCATTATCTACTGTGATGCATGACATGATTAATGTATTTATAGTATATATAATGTATAAATATTCTTTAATATCTTTGTAATATTCAGACTCTGATTTGAGACATTTTTAATCGCCTCTAGTTTAGAGTTTTAGATGAAGTTTATTTTCCATGCATACACTGTTCAAATAATTTAATTATGATCATAATTTAGCATCATTATGTAAATATCATTATGAATGTATTAATACATACAAAAACAAAGTCATGAATACGCTTTTAAGTCTTAGGATCAGCAGTCATTTCTTCCCAGGGAATAAATAGGTCCATAATAGTCCAATTTTTAAAAATGTAATCCAAGTTTTTTTTTATTTTAAACTATTACGAGCTGTATGTATGCAGTATAACTATTTACTAATACAAAGTGCTTTACAGAAAGAAAGAAAATCAAGAGGTTAAACAATTTTAAATGAACACATTTAAAAGAAGAATATATATATATATATATACACACATATCAAAATGTATTATACCGATTCTTATATCGGTGCTAGTATGTTGTTTACAAGTCATAACGGGAGAAACATTAATTAAAGTGTTAATTAATAAGCGCTTCACTCCCGCGCTCCTGTGCGGCGCTGCAGTTCCTGGCGCGGCCGCAGAGCAGCGCTGTTTCCCCAGTTGGTGAACTACCTCTATTTGGTGAAGGACTCTATGTTGTGAAAATCTTTCAAAGTGTTATTTTTCCGGTGTTTCTGCGACTCTCCTGGAGGTCTCGTGGTGTTGGCGGCACCGTGGGACCGGGTCTCCCGGAGGACTTGACCCGGCAGCGGCTTCGAAGGGTTTCGGATCTTTTAATTTTTTATATAGCAAAAACCCAAGTTAGCTGCGCCGCTACATCCTAAAGTCACGTCAGCGGCGCGGACTCGAATAACTAAAAAAAGTTCCGCGCTGCCTCCGCGGACCGACGGCGCGTTTCAGCCTGACGCCATTAAGACAAAAAAGTGTGTTTCCGCGTCGCGGGGCTCGTCTGTGGAGCTCTCCCTCGCTGGCCGCTGCTCGCGAGGCCTGCGGGCTCGGGCTTCCACCGGGCTCGAGTTAGAGCCCGACGCCGACGTCGGTGGGTCGGAGGCCGGCCGCTTTGCCACCGCCGGGCCTGCGGAGCGAGAGCTATGGAACGGATGGAGGTGGACCAGTGCGCAGGCGCAGCTGGCGGGGGCGGGGCGCTACGCCGGTCGAACAGCGCCCCCATGATCACCAGCGTCAGGTCAGTGGTACTGCAGCCAGGTTTATCATAAATACATTTAGTTATTATTTACTGATGTAATGTGAAAAACATAAATTATACTTATAGTACTATACTATACTATAATGTACTATAATACTAAAGTTATTTAGGTACTTAAAAGTATCTTCATCCTGACTATATCATAACGACTGTTATCTTAACATCATAACCTTATTTCATTTAACTTAACTAATACATTAAGTGTGTATTTAGTTGTTGAAATACGTTAAATTAATAATGAGCTAATGACCAATCAGGTGCTTTTCATTCATTAAGATATGTATTTAAAGACATTCTCTGAGCGTCTCTCTCTTTATGTAAATGTATCTCTCTCTCTCTTTGTGTCTCTCTCTTTCTCTCTCTCTGTCTCTGTCTCTCTCTTTTTGTGGCTCTCTCTCTCAGTGACGGGATGGCGGTCTTCAGTCCGGTGTCCTCGGCTCGATACAGACGCAGCAGTGTGTCCATCAACCCCAGCTGCCCCTCACAGGTCAGTGTCGTACAATAACAACAACAACAACAACAACAACAACACCGACTGACCTTCGTCCATCTTCCCTCCAGCTCCTCCCCCTCTCTCCTTTCTCTCTGACCGGAGACCACAAGAAGCAGGTGAGGAGTTCAAGTTCAAGTTCAAGTTCTTCTTCTTCTTCTTCTTCTTCTTCTTCTTCTTCTTCTTCTTCTTCTTCTTCTTCTTCTTCTTCTTCTTCTTGTGTTAGTTTCATGTAAAGAGGTTGTGACCAGCTGTTTGTTCACTACAGGAGGAGAACATGGAGATGATGCTCAGAGGAGGTCTACAGAGACGAAGGTACCAATCACACACACACACACGCACACACATACACACACACACACACACACAAACACACACACACAGGTCTAACCGTCTCTCTTCTCTCCCAGTGCCTCCAGTCTGGTCCCGGTTCCCCCAGTCAGTCAGTGGCAAAGCCAGCAGGCGTCAGTGGTGAGGGGCTTTTATTCTGGTGGTCTGAGGCTGCACTTCCTGTCAGTCAGGACCTGTTTACTAGAATGCTATGGCTCATGGGTAATGTAGTCTTTTAGAGGGTTCACAGTAAGTCCTTTGTTTCTTCTTCAGTGGTTCCGGTCTCAGGACAGCGGTGTGACCCCCAACTCCTCCCCCAGTCCCACCAGGAGGTTCAGGTGACCAGGGTTTAGTTCAAATAAGCTCAGAACCGTCTTCTTCTTCGGTGGTATTACACCAAGAGCAACATACAGAAAGTATACTGTGTAGTTTACACGTGTGTGTACGTCACCGTGTGTGTGTACATGTGTGTGTTTACATGTGTGTGTACATATGTGTGTACATGTGTTAACGTGTGTGTACACCGTACACATGTGTGTGTACATTTGTGTGTGTGTGTGTGTGTGTACATGTGTGTGCGTGTGTGTACATGTATATGTGTGTACATGTGTTAACGTGTGTGTACGTGTGTGTGTGTGTGTGTGTGTGTTTACAGACCAGCCCTCAGTGCCTCGGTGCGATGGCCGCCCTTAACTCCACTCAAGAGGAAAGGTAACGACTCGTGTTCCTAACCAGGGCAGTGAGTGACCTCATCACCTGTTAACGAGCTCGTTAGTGTCACCTGAACATCACCCTCGAGGTGAATGTGAGAGCCTTAAAGACTCAACCAAACATGTTACACTTAAAATCAAAAAGAGTTAAAAAATGTTAAAATGTCGTTGACTTCCGTGTCGTCGAAACTGGGAATTTTCCACAGTAAGGGACACGTTAGCCTCCGTTAGCCTCCGTTAGCTTCCCGTTAGCGTCCTACGGTTCTGTCAGAGTTTAGCGGATCCTTTTGGGAAACAGGTCTGTTTAGATTGTGACCTCTGACGTGACCTCTGACGTGACCTCTGACATGACCTCTGACATGACCTCTGACGTGACCTCTGACGTGACCTCTGACATGACCTCTGACGTGACCTCTGACGTGACCTCTTGTCTCCCAGGAGGGGTGGAGTCTGACGGACCCCCGAAGAAGCTGTTTGTTGCCGGGGTAACAGATCCCGCCCACCGCAGCAGCTACACCGTCAGGTGAGGCTCCACCTTGATTGACACATTCCCGCCAACGCCTCAACGTGAGAGCGCGAGTGACGCCTGTTGTCCCGCCTCCTCCTCAGCGTCTCCCAGTCGGCGGCGGGCTCTCCTCCTGCAGGAGGCGCCAGCCCCCTGTCTCTCTCCCCCCCCCCCTCCTTCGTGCCCTTCACCTCCCACCAGCACCCTGGACACTAGGACCGCCTCCCGACCCCGTGACCCCGTGACCCTGTGGGGGCGGACCAACCGCCAGCAGCGACCCGGGGGGCGGAATGTTTCTGCTCTAATCACCTGCTAGCGTCCCTGTAAGTCCCGCCTCTTCCTGAGACCACGGCAGGAGCATCGCAGGAACTTGAAGAAGTCGGCGTCGGGAAAGTCTTCAGTGTTTTGGTTTGAAGCTTCTGATCTGGTCCCGTTTGTTCCCATTGGTCGGTCAGACGTCCGACCGGCCAATGGGTGAGCTTTAAAATGAGGATTATGATCCCTCCAAGTAAACAATGTACTAAGGATTCATCATCGGCCGGAGGTCACGGAGGTCACGGAGGTCACGGAGGACTGAAGAGCAGGAGGCCGTTGGAGGCTTCTGATTGGTCGCCAACAAAGAGGCAATGGCGCTCGGTGGCGTAAACATCCCCTCGAAGGAGTCGGAGCCTGAAACGCGCTTCTTGGACGTCGTCCGACCAATCAGACAACGAAGATGATGATGATGATGAAGATGACAGTCCAGATCTTCTGAAGAAGGTTGAATGAGGTCTTGAGTTGTAGTCAAGACCTCATCAAAGGGTCTGGATCGTCTGAAGGACTCGAAGGACTTCAGGAAGGTTTTCTGGAAACGTGATCAGGTGACCTAGTGATCAGGTGACCCAGTGATCAGGTGACCTAGTGATCAGGTGACCTAGTGATCAGGTGACCTAGTGATCAGGTGACCTAGTGATCAGGTGACCCAGTGATCAGGTGACCTAGTGATCAGGTGACCCAGTGATCAGGTGATTTAGTGATCACGTGACCTTCAGCTCTGCCGTGGTGTCCTGGAGGTATTGATCTTCCCATCGGGTGGAGCTGAAGACGACGATGAAGACGACGATGAAGACTAAACACACAACGCTGTAGATCCAGAAGCCGTCGTGGAGGCAGAACCTCCAGGAGTTCTGCCTCTGAGCCCAAAGACTCGAACATCGTTTTGTTCTTTAAAGGAACGTTGAGCGTTTTGCGGTTCTGCCCACGGGACGAGGTTCTCCTGCTCTGAGGAACCAGTTCTCACTGGACGCTTAGTGGGTCACTGGGTCACGGTTCTGTTCAAGTTAAAGGTTCTGCTTTCTGACTAGTTTAAGGTTCTGCTTTATATATATATATATATATATATATATTTAGAGACATATTTATATATATAAATATCTAGATACATATATTTATATTTAAATATATATATTTATATATAAACATATATATATTTAAATAAATATGTGTATATATATATATATATATATATAGATATTTAAATACATATATTTATATATACATGTATATATATATATATTTAGATATAAATATATATGCATATTTAAATACATATATTTATATATACATTAATCGGACATTAGCCTGTAATTGTCTTCTCGGTCTCGTTGCATCAAAGCTCATCAGCTGCTTTCGTGTTTTTTGTAATCTTTTATTTATGTATAATTATTACAGGTCAAAGCTTTCTGTTGGACGCGTCTTCGGGATCTGAACGTCTGATTTTATTGTTCTTGTGTCTCAGTCGGTTTATTGTCTCGTCCCCGTTTCAGTATTTAAAGTTTCCCGCTGGTAGAAAAAGGAAACGCGGTGGAACTGACCCGATGTCCTCCCTTTAAGCCCCGCCCACAAGAGTCAAACGCTTTAATACACGTTGATCTGTATAGTATTATTATATAGTATTACATATCTGAACTGAAGGGCTGTGACGCACAAAAACATTCATGATTGAGTTTTGTTCTCACAAATCAGTGATTTTAAGCTCTCGGGGGAAAAAGAAGAAAATCTACTTCATGTCTTCGTGTCCTTATGCTAAGCTAAGCTAAGCTAACCGGTTGCTTTATTACAGCAGAGTAATATCCCCCAAAAATGTTTTTAACTCAGAAAATTTTATTTTTTTAGATCAAACACTTTAAGCACTTTACAATGTATAAATCAAACAACAAGATTGTGTATATATTTTGTTACGTAATAATCCTCTGCTGTTGAACTGCGGCGTCGTGTTGGGGCAGCGGACGGAGACACGCCTTCATAAGGCCGCTCTGTCCGTGGACATCACACGCTCAAAATGTACATCGCTTGTATTTGTTTTGTTTTTTAATTTTTTGACAAATTCTCTACATTACAAAAAATGAGATGATGTATTTTTATGCAACTGTCAAATAAAAGTCCAAATTCAAGTGTTTATTCCCTTCTGAGGATTTCATCTCTAAAATGACAGATTGAAACAATTCATCTACATAATATAAATATATATTGTATATTGTATATAAAAAGGTAATAAAACATGTACCATCAGAATTATTTTGGTGAGTCTTATTGAATTATAGTTCCAAATATAGAAGTCTATGCTTCGTGTGTTAAAGCTGCATTCTCTCTCCTGACCACTGGGGGGGGCGACTCCTTTGATTGTATAGAAGTCTATGCGTCATGTGTTACAGCTGCATTCTCTCTCCTGACCACCAGGGGGCTCCTCTAGTTGTATAGAAGTCTATGTTCTCCAACATAGACGTCAAACCAACAAAAGACAAACAAACTACTTTTTAGTTTTTTTTACTCAACATAATCAAAATGTCGTTGTTACATTTCTCAGCCGCCGATTGGTCCAAAGTTCAAAGTTGATGGTGGTCATGATGATGGTCATGGCGGTCGCCATGGCGCCGGTGGTTCCTCAGTGGATTCAGTGGATTCTCCCCAGCGCTTCAGACGTGGATGGAGATGTTTCTACGTTTCTTCGCTTCCCGTTCTTCAGGCTGTAGATTCCCAGAATCCTCAAAGACGCTTCTTTAAATTATATTTCCTGTTTAATAAAAACAGATTTTTACCGGAATCCAAACAATAACATTTTTAATTATTTCTGCCCATATTTAATATTTTTATATAAAAATAGATGTTAAATCCAGTAAGAAGTCGACCTGAAGTAGTTTTATACATTTCATCGGCGTGTCGTCCTATTCGACACTAAAACAAAATGTTCTTTGAAGTCTTTGAGGATTCTGGGAACTTCTTTAAATCACATTATTCACCGTTGGAACATTCAGAGAAACTCAAACGTTAAGTTCATTCAAATCATTATTTTTAGGCCTTACATCAATAAATCGAGGGAAATGAGAGAGATGATCGACAGCCTCAGGAAAACACAAACGCTTTTTGTGTAATTCAACAACAAGCTGCAGTTTAAAGTTTAAAGAGGGCGAAGTTGTGTAAAAACATGACGATCGTAAACGAGCTCATCAGGATGACCCTCGGCCGAGAGGTCAAAGGTCAGCGGGACAAGAGAGGGAGGTCACTGGAGTTCATGATGAGGCTGGAGTCCAGGTTCAGGCTCTCTGAGGGCGGGAGGGAAATCAATAACTCATCACAATCAACGTGTGTATATTATGTATTTATAATATAGAAAGTATAAAGTGTATAAAATATGTATATAATGTAGTTAACGCTCACCTTGGTCGAAGTTGAGCTTCTTGTTGGACGCGCCGTCTCCTTCGATGTCCACGAGGTCGCTGGTCACGTCAGAGTCGTTCAGAGCAGAGAGGGTCACGTCTGTAGGGGGCGGGGCCACAGGAGGAGGAGGGGCCAGGGGAGGGGATGAGGACAGAAAAGGGGGAAGGGGGAGGGGCTGGATTATTTTTTTTTAATAGATTTTTAGCTAAACCCTGCCCTTCGAACGCAGATTAGCCAATCCCAGTTTGAGACTGGGAACCAGAAGCCACTTCCTGTGGATGAAGCTACTCCTTTCTCACCTGCCGTCTTCTGCTTCTTGATGGGAGGGGCCAGCGAAGGGTTGTTCTGCATGCCCGTCGCCACTACGACCTGCGAGGTCGGCATGGCGGGCGCCACGGAGGTCTTCTTCACGGTCTTCTTGGGCGTCTCGGAGGAAATGGGGACTCGGCTGTCCTCGTACAACTTCCTCTTCACGGTGCTCTTTATCTGAGCTCTGCAAGAGGGAAACAGTTTATATGAATACTAATGATCAGAAGAAGAGCTCATGAATACTAATGAGCAGAAAGGGCGAGATTGTGCATATTATTGAGCATAAGAGGAGTTTATGAATATTAATAAGCAGAAGAGGAAGATTACATGCATACTAATGAGAAGAAGAGCTCATGAATATTAGTCAGGGTTCTTACACATTTTGACCAATGTATTTCCATGACTTTTCCATGACTTTGTCATGACCTTTCCATGACTTTAAACCAAATGTCCATGACCAAACTGAAATCTCGATAAAAACATGAACAATTTAGAACATTTTATATTTTGAGCATCTTTCTTTAAAAAACATTAATTATTTCAAACTCGGTGTGATTATAACAAATTTCCATGACTTTTCCAAAACTTTTATGATTTAAGTTTTTTTCCGTGACTTTTCCAGGCCTGGAAATGACCTTTTTTTTTAAATTCCATGACTTTTCCAGGTTTTCCATGACCGTCAAAACCCTGATTAGTGAGCAGCAGAGCTCATGAATATGCATGACCTACACAGTGCGCTCTTTGATCACGGTGCTGATGTTGTTCAGATCGTCTCCAAAGCGACGGACGGCCAGACGCAGCATCTCGATCTCCGTCTCCGTCCACTTAGCCCTGAGGACACGACACGGTTCAGTTACATACTCTGGTGTGCGTGTGCGTGTGCATGTGCATGTGCATGTGCATGTGCATGTGCATGTGCATGTGCATGTGCATGTGCATGTGCATGTGCATGTGCATGTGCATGTGCATGTGCGTGTCACCCTGCAGGGCTGGAGTCCGACACCGGGTGCAGCTGCATCGTCAGCTCTCCTAATTTGGTGAAAGCGACTCCAGCTGCAGAGAAGATCTCCCCGACCTGAAGAACAGGAGTACTCAGAGTATAAATACAGTCAAAGTACTCAGTCAGAGTAAAAGTACAAAGTCAAAGTACTCAGACAGAGTAGAAGTATCAAATTAAAGTATAAATGTTGTAACTGTAAATGTTGTAAGTACTACATGTACCTTTAAGGTGTAGTACAGTATAAAGTACTACATGTACCTCTGAGATGTAGTACAGTATCCCTCAGAGTACCTGTAGTGTGTACTGAAGTACCTGACTGGAGTACATGCTCTCGTGGTGAGGTGGGATATTAAAGGTGATGACAATCCGTTATCATTACCGGTGACGTCATGAAACCATTGATCTTGTACAGCAGGTACTCAGTGAAGGTCGGCGCATTGAACGCGTGCCGAATGTTTTCACAACAGTCTCTACGTCACAGGGGCCTTGGGTTAAGGCGCTTCTCGTGACGTCACGCTGGAGAGCAGAGCCGTAAGAGGAGTCGGGTCCCGCAGCCCGCTCGGCTCCGAGCAGGTCTGCAGGTGAGAACTCACCTTGGCAGAGGCTGACGTCATGACGGTAACGAGATGACGTCACTTCACTCGAGGCGTTGTTGTCTTTAGTCAAAGCCGCACGAGCAAGCCGCAGCTAGCCCAGGTTAGCTCCTGCAGCTAGCTCAGGTTAGCTCCTGCAGCTAGCTCAGGTTAGCTCCTGCAGCTTAGAGACGTCGGCGAGGTTTCTTCTTTCCTTCAAAACACGGAAGCTCCCGGAGGAAAACTCATCCAATCAGATGCATCGATCACAATCGATTCCGAGGAGTTTATCTGTTACATATTCAGCAGAAAACAA
The DNA here is from genome assembly GCA_036178185.1 of Liparis tanakae. Taxonomy (NCBI): domain Eukaryota; kingdom Metazoa; phylum Chordata; class Actinopteri; order Perciformes; family Liparidae; genus Liparis; species Liparis tanakae. The sequence goes on from CM070088.1 coordinate 21,010,808, forward strand.
GTGTAAACATCGCAAACCATAGAGGGAATAAAGGGAATGTTTGCGCGACTTCAGAGCTCGAACGCCATTGGTCAGCTTCGAAGCGAAGGGCGGGGCCGGTGGACCTGGCTGTCATACTATTGGTCGGTCTCGACGGAAAAGGCGGGGCTGTTTTCTTCTTCTTTGGGGTTTATTAGCGGTTGGTAAATAACTGATTGGTTCAGTAGCGCCACCCACCGACGTGGTAATGGGGTCAGATGGGTAGTACTTGTAATATTACAAATACAAATAAAATACACATTTAGACAAATACGAATTAATTAAATCAATAAATTCAAACAAATCAATAATAGTATTACAAAAGATGCAAAGAAATATACATGTAACAAAAAAACAGAATTAAATGAAAGAAAAGAATATGTAGTTGGTCGCTCTCGGAAGAAAGGGCGGGGCTTGTCCAACTGGCCGTCTGTTCATTGGTCGACAGCGCTGCGGGGGCACGAGCGGCGCCGAGTAGAGCCGAGTAGAGCCGAGTAAACCCGAGCGGCGAGGAAGATCAGCTGACTGCCCTTCGAACGGATCGCTCTCCTTTCAGGAACCAGACAGGAACAAAACCCCGATCGGCTTCAGATCGATCCGACGGAACTCGGACATGCCGTCGCTTCTGTTCTGCGGGCCGAAGATGGCCGCGTGCGGCATCGTGATCAGCATCTGGGGGGTCATCATGCTGGTGAGCAGGCTGTCACTGGGCCGGGGGCGACTAGCTCCTGGAATTATATTCATTAGATCGATGTTTTAATCGGAAATTCACGTCAGGTTTGGTCCCGCGCATGTTTTTAGTAGTGCACGTGCGCGCGCGCGGCCCGTAAACCGTAAAGAAACATCCGCCATCTGTCGCAGGCTAATCCAGGAACGTAACGCTATCTGCGGGGAATAGACGGCGCCCACGCAGGCCGAGCTGCATACACAGTATTAATAATCCTGCTCCAATAATCAATACAGGTGATCGATCAGGGAGCTTCTACATCGCACCTGTCTGAATGAACGTGGTGGGGGTGGCTAATGTCTGGGCTTTCACTCGAGTCAATGGCAGTCCTAAACGTTATTGTTATATTGTTGTTAATATCGTGATTATAGTTGTTCTGATGAAGCTGTCCGTGTTTTCAGCGTCTTTCACAGACCGAGACATTATTTCTGGTGTTTGTTGTTAAATTATTGATCATTTGATCGACTGATGACACAAATATTAAAACATATGTTCACTCTTTTTTTTTTGATTTCTTATCTATTTTTTTTTTGATCCAACACATTAAGACGTTTTATTAAAGTGTTTGTGATAATTGAGGAACTGGAGGGGATAGATGGTCACGTGACTCACGCCGCCTCACGTGACCAGGGAGTCACGATGTATTTATAGTTTGGTTTCATTTGAGTCTATTCGGATCTACATGTGTATATGTTTGTTGTGTTTAACTTGAAGCATTTATTCACCTTTTAACCTTCATACGTTTAATGAATTCTTCCATTTTCAACATAACGCCAACGTGCTTCTATGCTACAGTTGCGGTTATTTATATTATACACGTAATACTAAGGAGTGTTCTTCATCGTCTCATGAGCTCTTGATCGTCTTGTTATTAATATCTTTATATGTAAATGCGGTGATTGATTATTGATCGGACTCCCCAGGCGATGCTCGGGATCTTCTTCAGCGCCAAGTCGGCCGTGCTGATCGAGGACGTTCCGTTCACCGAGGAAGACATCCGCAACGAGTGAGTCGCTATGAATTCTGGGTGTTTGAGCTTTAACACGGACGCTTGCTGTTCCCTGTCTCCTCCTCTACGATACATTCTTCTTCTGCTGTGAGACGAGCGTCTCGGTTCTCCTGGAGGACGTTTACGCGTCAGTGTTTAAAACTAGCTTCTGACATTTTATTGACACAATTAGAAGAATAATCACCCTCTGAAGCCCAACATGTTGATGTTTATCACTAACATGTTGCTGTTTGTCTCATTTAATTAATAACCTGTTCACTTTAATCGGATTGTTTGAAAAAACAGATTCTGAGCTCCTCAGTGAAACTCTGACGTCATCATTGAGTCATGTGACAAGGAGAGGAGACACTGACTGAACTTGATGAGATGTTTAGTTCCCATGGTAACCATGGTCTTAATCACATGACCTTGTCCCCGTGGTAACCATGACCCTGTGACCTTGTTCCCGTGGTAACCATGACCCTGTGACCTTGTTCCCATGGTAACCATGACCCTGTGACCTTGTTCCCGTGGTAACCATGACCCTGTGACCTTGTGCCCGTGATAACCATGACCCTGTGACCTTGTTCCCATGGTAACCATGACCCTGTGACCTTGTTCCCGTGGTAACCATGACCCTGTGACCTTGTTCCTGTGGTAACATGACCCTGTGACCTTGTTCCTGTGGTAACCATGACCCTGTGACCTTGTTCCCGTGGTAACCATGACCCTGTGACCTTGTGCCTGTGGTAACCATGACCCTGTGACCTTGTTCCTGTGGTAACCATGACCCTGTGACCTTGTTCCCATGGTAACCATGACCCTGTGACCTTGTGCCTGTGGTAACCATGACCCTCTGACCTTGTTCCCGTGGTAACCATGACGCTGTGACCTTGTCCTGCAGTAAAAGCCCTCCCCAGAACATCTACGGGCTCTACAACCAGGTCGGCATCAACTGCTTCATCGCCGCCGGCATCTACGTGGCGGTGGGCGCCGTGTCGCTCTGCCAGGTCCGGCTCAACAAGCGGCAGGAGTACATGGTCACATAGGCGACCTTTGACTCCCGGTGTCACACCACTTCCTGTTCCCGCCCACCAACCGGCAGCCGCTACATCCGGTCGGCTCCGATTGGAAAACTAATTTATTTGAAAGTTTCAGCCTCTGATGTTTTGTTTGTTGTTGTGGTGTTTGTTGTCGTTACATTCCCGTCGGGTCGCGTGGCCTTCAGGGCGCGGGGCATTTAGTTTGTTAAGGAAACAAATATATGAACGATTAAAGATGACAGATGACAGAGTGGAGGTGGAGCTGCTGCTCCAGGTGCTCTGAGTATTGTGACGCGTTGAGCTGGAAGTCCTTTGCAATAAAGTATGTGTGAACCTCCGATGGTCAGTCTTGTTGTTGTTGTTCTTTATTTGCACGAGTGAATCCTTAGATGTTAATAAACATGTACACTGAAGCTGTTTACGTCTTCACTTCTGTTTATTGCGTGGTTCATGTCTTCAGGCTTTAAGTTGCTTCTTGAGGAGGAGGATGTTCTTAAAGGGACAGCGCGTCCATTCAGTCTGGACCAACACGGGGACCGGAACGTCCAGGACCTGACCAACATGAGAAGGGAAAGGCCGTTGTGATGTCTTAATGTTGTTTACATGTTTAAATATTTTAATATTGTTTAAATGTTGTTTTAAAGTGTCATGTCTTGTTAGCGGGACGGAGCGGGCTGAACCATTATTCTCTGGGGGGATACACGTTTAAAACTTGGTGTTTTCTGGATAAACTGTCAAAAATGGAATGAAATAAAACATGTTCAGCGCTGAGAATTCCCTCTGATCAACAATCCAGCTTCCACACGCGATCAATAGGGCGACCATCTTTACTGAACTTGGTATCTCCCACCGAATCACAGACCAAAGACACCAGAACCACCTGGACGATGGTCAGCTACAGCGGTCCAAGACCAGCGTGTATATAAATATATATATATATATATATATATATATAAATATATATATATGTATATTTTTATATTTATATGTAAACATATATAATAATAAGCGGTATTGATAATGGATGGATATATATGTATATATATATATATATATATATATATATATATATATATATATATATATATATGTATATATGTTTATATATGTATATATATGTGGATATATATGTATTTACTGTCTCAGAAAATTACAATATTGTGATGAAGTTCTTTATTTTCTGTAATGCAATTAAAAAAACAAAAATGTCATGCATTCTGGATTCATTACAAATCAACTGAAATATTGCAATCCTTTTATTCTTTTAATATCGGTGATTATGGCTTACAGCTTAAGAAAACTCAAACTCTAAACATTAGAATATCATGAAAAAGTATACTAGTAGGGTATTCAACTAATCACTTGAATGTCTCATTAACTGGAAACACCTGCGAGGGGAAAAGAAGCAGCGGACAGGTCAGAGGGTCCAAAGTCCTCTTTTCAGACCAAAGCAAGTGTTGAGTTTCATCTGGAAGTCAAGGCCCAGAGTCTGGAGAAAGGCTGGAGAGGAGCAACATCCCAGTGGATGAAATCCAGTGGGAAGCTCCCAGTCAGTGATGGTTTGGGGAGCCATGCCAGCTGCTGGTGTTGGTCCACTGGGTTTCATCAAGTCCAGAGTCAATGCAGCTGTGGACCAAGAGACTTTAGAGCACGACATGCTTCCGTCTGCTGAAAAGCTCCATGGAGATGAGGATTTCATTTCCCAGCATGATCTGGCACCTGCCCCCAGTGCCAGAACCAGCAGTAACTGGTGTACTGACCATGGCATTACTGGCCTCCATTGGCCTGCCAGTTCCCCTGACCTGAGCCCTGTCCTGGGCATCCATAACACCTCAGCAATGCCACAGGCTGATTGCTTCCATGCCACGCCGCGTTGATGCAGTAATCCGTGCAAAAGGATTCCCAACAAGTACTGAGTGCATTAATGGACATTTTACAATGTTTGATTTTGTTTTGCTGTTATAAATCTTTTTTTTTACTTGGTCTGAGGAAATATTCTAATATTTAGAGATAGGATATTTGAGTTTTCTTAAGCTGTAAGCCATAATCAGCTATATTAAAAGAATAAAAGGCTTGCAATATTTCTGTTGATTTGTAATGAATCCAGAATGCATGACATTTTTGTTTTTGTAATTGCATTACAGAAAATAAAGAACTTTATCACAATATTCTAATTTTCTGAGACAGTCCTGTATACACACACACACACACACACACACACACACACACACACACACACACACACACACACACACACACACACACACAGATGTCTTCCACCTCCTCCTGAGGCTGAGCTACTGATCCGGATCAACAGCTGCCAACATGAACATTCATTATTTATTTATTTGTTCACAAATGAAACTGAAAATAAAAGGTGTGTCTCTTAAGTGGGTTAAACCATTGTTATCTAAAGAGGGGGGGTGGGGGGGGTGTGATTGAAGAACAGACAACGTTTGGTAAATAAGACCTGATAATGATCATAAATCTATATTTAGGATACTTTTCAGATCAGGAGGGAAGACGACAGGCTGTGAAACAGGAAGTTAGTTTCTGCCTAGTCCAGACATGTCGTCTTCCTCCTCCCCCCCCCCCCCTCTTCCTCCTCCTCCTCCTCCTCCTCCTCCTGTGTTCACCTGTAAGCAAAACCGGTCAGTGAAGAACCCGGAAGAGAAGGTGAGCGCCGCTTTATTCTTTATGCAATTCTTTAATAACTTTCCTTCCTAAACGTGCTGCTCGGTGGAGTGAGACCCGAGGAGTGAAGCCCAGAGCTCTGATGAGCGTCTGATGTTTAATGTTCCTGTGATGAGGCGTTCAGGGTCGCTTAGGAAACGTGAGGATTCACAAGGCGCGTGGCTGGACGCTGAGCGAGAGCCGTGAACAGAACCGACCGTGAACACGCAGAACGATCAGCCACCCGCCGGCTCTCGGTCGAGGGATCAACGGCCCCCGGGTCCGGAGCCGAGCCCCGTTAAAGACCTCCGCCCTAACCCCCCCCCCCCCATCCACCCCCCTCAAGGACCCGGACCGACCCAACTGCAGCCCAGCTGAGCAGGATGCCATGCCAGACTTCCCACCACAGACAGAGAGATCACATGACAACATGAACCCAGACAAGACCCCGACCCGAGTCTCCACATCTGTTCCCGACCCCTCATCCCCTCACCCTGACCCCTCACCCTGACCCCTCATCCTCTCACCCTGACCCCTCATCCCATCACCCTGACTCCTCACCCTGACCCCTCACCCTGACCCCTCATCCCCTCACCCTGACCCCTCACCCTGACCCCTCATCCCCTCACCCTGACCCCTCACCCTGACCCCTCATCCTCTCACCCTGACCCCTCATCCCATCACCCTGACTCCTCACCCTGACCCCTCACCCTGACCCCTCATTCCTGACCCTCACCCTGACCCCTCATCCCCTCACCCTCACCTGACCCTCACCCTGACCCCTCATCCCCTCACCCTGACCCACCTGACCCCTCATCCCTCACCTGACCCCTCACCCTGACCCCTCATCCTCCTCACCCTGACCCCTCACCCTGACCCTCATCCCTCACCCTGACCCCTCACCCTGACCCCTCATCCCGACCTCACCCTGACCCCATCCTGACCCCTCACCCTCATCCTGACCCCTCATCCCGACCCCTCACCCTGACCCCTCATCCCATCACCCTGACCCCTCATCCCCTCACCCTGACCCCTCACCCTGACCCCTCATCCCCTCACCCTGACCCCTCACCCTGACACCTCACCCTGACTCCTCACCCTGACCCCTCATCCTGACCCCTCATCCTGACCCCTCATCCTGACCCCTCATCCCCTCACCCTGACCCCTCATCCTGACCCCTCATCCCTGACCCCTCCTCACCCTGACCCCTCCTCACCCTGACTCTCCTCACCCTGACCCCTCACCTGACCCCTCATCCTCACCTCACCCTGACCCCTCATCCCTGACCCCTCATCCCTCTCACCCTGACCCATCCTCACCCCTGACCCTCACCTCACCTGACCCTCACCCTGACCCCTCATCCCTGACCCTCATCCCTCACCCCTGACCCATCCCACCTCCTCACCCTGACCCCTCACCCTGACCCCTCACCCTGACCCCTCACCTTGACTCCTCACCCTGGCCCCTCATCCTGACCCTCATCCCCTCACCCTGACCCCTCACCCTGACTCCTCACCCTGACCCCTCACCCTGACCCCTCATCCTGACCCCTCATCCTGACCCCTCATCCCCTCACCCTCACCTGACCCCATCCTGACCCTCATCCCGACCCCTCACTCTGCCCCCTCATCCTGCCCCCTCTTCCCCTCACCCTGACCCCACATCCCCTCACCCTGACCCCTCATCCCGACCCCTCATCCCCTCTCCCTGACCCCTCATCCTGACCCCTCATCCGGACCCCTCATCCTGACTCCTCATCCCCTCACCCTGACCCCTCATCCCTGACCCTCATCCTGACCACTCACCCTGACTCCTCACCCTGACCCCTCATCCCCTCATCCCGACCCCTCATCCTCTCACCCTGACTCCTCACCCTGACCCCTCATCCCGACCCCTGACTCCTCACCCTGACCCCTCATCCCCTCACCCTGACCCCTCATCCCGACCCCTCATCCTGACCCCTCATCCCGACCCCTCATCCCCTCACCCTGACCCCTCATCCCGACCCCTCAACGTCCTCACCAGAACACCGGTCATTTCTTGAAGAACAAACGTTTGTTTGACAGAAAGCCCAAATCTCTTGGTTCCAGATGTCGTTGGTGGCTTTTGAGACTCGTTGGAAGAAAGCCCTGAGCTCCATCCTGGAGGAGCTGACGACCTCGGAGCTCAACAAGCTGCTGTTCAGCCTGGGCAAGATCCCCCAGGGCCACAAGGCCGACGTCCCCCGAGAGGGGCTCCCCAACCTGATCGTGCAGCACTACGGGACCGAGGGCTCCGTCTCGGCCATCGAGAAGCACATGAACGACGCCCGAGTCCAGGATCCGCTCCGCCCCTTTGTGGACAAAGTGAAGCAACTGAAGAAGCAACGGCAGGAAACTAAAGGTGAGCAGGAAACTAAAGGTGAGCAGGAAACTAAAGGTGAGCAGGAAACTAAATGTATATATATTTAAATATTATATATAGGTATATAGGTATATATATAGGTATATAGGTATATTATTACATTACATGTCATTTATATATATATATTTTTGTATATATATAAACGTATATATATATATTCCCCATATAAATATATACATATATAATATGTATATATATATAAATATATTTATAAATATATTTACATATTTATATATATATATATATATTTATTATATATTTATATAATTAAATATTCATACATACATATATATATATATATATATATATATATATATAAATTCAAGTGTTTTACTTTTCAGGGACGACCAGCACAGCTGTTTCTGCCTCAGGAACAGTGAAGAAGCCAAAACCTGCATCTGGTAAATATATATATATATTCCCCATATGAATATATATATATATATATATATATATATAATATGTATGTATGTATAAATATTTATATATATATATATATATATATATATATATATATATATATATATATATCAAAACAAATGCATAACAAAAGTAAGACATGTTTGTGTTTTCCAGTTCAAGTGAAGAGCTGCCCGGGTGAGAAGGTGAGCATCACTCTGCGTATATATCTTATCTTATCTCATATCTTATCTTATCTTATCTCATATCTTATCTCATATCTTATCATATCTTATCTCATATCTTATCATATCTTATCTTATCTTATCTCATATCTTATCATATCTTATCTCATATCTTATCATATCTTATCTCATATCTTATCTTATCTCATATCTTATCTTATCTCTTATCTTATCTTATCTCATATCTTATCTCATATCTTATCTTATCTCATATCTTATCTCATATCTTATCTCATATCTTATCATATCTTATCTCATATCTTATCATATCTTATCTCATATCTTATCTTATCTCATATCTTATCTCATATCTTATCATATCTTATCTCATATCTTATCTCATATCTTATCATATCTTATCTCATATCTTATCTCATATCTTATCATATCTTATCTCATATCTTATCTTATCTCATATCTTATCTCATATCTTATCATATCTTATCTCATATCTTATCTCATATCTTATCATATCTTATCTCATATCTTATCTCATATCTTATCATATCTTATCTCATATCTTATCTCATATCTTATCATATCTTATCTCATATCTTATCTTATCTCATATCTTATCTCATATCTTATCATATCTTATCTCATATCTTATCTCATATCTTATCTCATATCTTATCTTATCTCATATCTTATCTCATATCTTATCATATCTTATCTCATATCTTATCTCATATCTTATCATATCTTATCTCATATCTTATCTTATCTTATCTCATATCTTATCTTATCTCATATCTTATCTCATATCTTATCTCTTATCTTATATCTTATCTCATATCTTATCTCATATCTTATCTTATCTCATATCTTATCTCATATCTTATCTCTTATCTTATCATATCTTATCTCATCATATCTCATATCATATGATCGTATCTGTTCATAGTAATACGTTGGGGGGCCAGAGGGGGACTTCCTGTCCATGATGACACTCATGTGCTCCTCTGGTCTCTCTCTGAGTCCTTACATACAGCCTGAGGTGCTTACATACCCTGAGGTGCTTACATACAGCCTGAGGTGCTTACATACAGCCTGAGGTGCTTACATACCCTGAGGTGCTTACATACAGCCTGAGGTGCTTACATACCCTGAGGTGCTTACATACCCTGAGGTGCTTACATACACCCTGAGGTGCTTACATACCCTGAGGTGCCTACATACAGCCTGAGTCGTGGTGGTCCTGGTCCTCAGGCTTCTGGTGACGCGGTGCAGACGGTGCAGACGGTGATGCTGAAGGTCACGGGGGTCAAGTCGTCCAACACCAGGAACACTCACCTGGAGGTGGAGCTGGGCGGCGAGCAGCAGGAGCTCTTCGTGACCACGAGCCTCCTGGAAAAGAAGCTGGGCTTCAGGCGGGAGGCCCCGCCCCCTCTGCCGCTCAGCGCCGAGGCCCAGATACAGGGCAACAAGATCATCGACCTGCAGCAGTAGGGGGGGAGGGGGGGGGTACTCACCTTGTTTCCGCTGAAGGGTTGTTCCTGATCCAATGTGAGGTCAAAGGTCAGGGGTGTGTGTGTGAGATCTTACTCAGGTTCATTCCTCTTCCTGTTTGATATTTTTTTCTTAACTTATTTACTTATTTTTTCATTGATGTTTTTATGTTCAACATAAATAAAGTTCAGGAAGTGGTAAAAGTTTTGAGTTTCTTTTCCGCTGATAAGATTCAGAAGTTAAGTTACCGAGACACGGAGGCTCCCGGCGAGCGCTCCACGGCGCCCCCAGTGGCACAGTGAGGGATGGCCACGACTTACATTACATCCATGAGACCACGAGGAGACCACCACGAGGAGCGGTCCAGTCCTCTCATCTACGAGCTGTTCCTGGGGTCAGTGAACTCGCCTGTTGCCAGGCAGACATCCTGAACCTTCCCTCACGCAATGTTGTCTTGACCCGAAAAAACTAGAAAACAAACGTTTATTTCTACTCAACTTTATTAAAAAATATCAACAAAATCATTAGCACGCGCACACACGCACACACACACAGACACACACACACATTACATTCAAACCAAACAACTCTACAAAAATAGGTCATTTTCAACATTGAGCTTTTCCTCCAAAACAAAATCCACCGTCTTCAAGACAAATGACTTAAGAAATGTCTTTAATATTAATAAATGTGTCTTTAATATTAAGAACATTGTCTTTAATATTCAGAGAATCGTTTTCAATATTCAGAGAAAGGTCTTTCATGTCTTTAATAAAGAGAAACATCTTTATTCACATATCGACAGATGAACACTAAGCTAAGCTAACGGCTGCTTATTGTTCACGTTTATCATAAAACAAATCTTTGCGTTCTCTCTTGTCGGAGCAAAACGGCCAACGCGGCGCCGCCTTTGGGGTCAGAGGTCAAACTGGAGGACCAAAGCCGCGTGAACGTTAACGCGTTAAAACCGTTAAAGCGCCGCCGGCCGCTCGCCTGGACCGGTTCGTTCTTTTGATTCTCCCTGAAGACGGCGAGGAATGTTCCTCCGGAGGATCGGACCGCAAGCCGCCCGGCGCCGCGCTCTCATTGGCCGACGATGAGCTGGCGCAGGTAGGCCTGCGTGAGGCCGCGCAGCTCCTCCAGCGCGTAGTCCTCGGGCATCGGCAGGCGGCCGATGTGCGGCGCCAGGCGGGCGAGCGGCACGGCGAGCGAGTCGGAGGCGCCGAGCTGCAGCCGCAGCACCACGCGCAGGATGTTGGCCACGCGCTTCGCCATCTCTGGGGGGGTTCAGGAAATACACATTTTGATTTAAAAAAAATACATATTTAGTTTAAATACAAATAGTTGTATTATTTAATATAAAATAGAATACATATTAAGTGAAATAAAAATTATTTAGATTTTTTTAAATATTATTCAAGATTCAATAAAATACTTATTATTTAGGTTAAATAAAAAGTATTAGATACAAAATAAACATTTTAGGTTAAATATATTTTAAATATATTTTAGGTTAAATATAAAGAATCAGGAAGTCATGCTGGCCTTTATAATATTATACAGATTAATATTTTGAGTTGCTGCAGCTCTTCTCTCCGTCGGCCAATCAGAGGCCAGCTGGCGCTCCGTCTCACCTGATTGGGCGAGCCGGTCCCTGGCGGAGCTGCAGGGCAGCAGCTCGATTCTGCTGCACAGAGACGTGACGTCGGCATGGAGACGCTCCAACGCGTAGCCGGAGGTCTCCACCTGCAACACAGGTACGGCACCTTCAGGCACTCCACCTTCAGGTACTTGTACTTCTCATAATCTTTTTTTATGTAACAGTTCTCGTTCACATCTTATAAAACACGATATAGAACTTTTATCATGCAGAAGACGTAAACAATAAAAGCGGCATTAGCGGTAGATTTTCATATTTCCGACGGTCTTTGAATGCATCTTTTCTGAAGACGGCTTCAGTCACAAAAGGTACCTGCTGGACGTCCTGCAGGGTCTTGGTGACCCGGATGTAGTCCAGGTAGACCCCCCCCGCCGTGTCCCAGTCCTGGATGGTGGCGCTGCGTTCAGGGACCGCCAGCCCCTCCAGGAACTCCAGCAGGTAGTCGTGGTTGTCGTTGATGATGCAATCTAGGGCAGGACGAGAGGGACACATATATATATATATATATATATATATATATATTAAATAACTAATGGCATAAACCTATGAGGACACTAGATATATACTGGCTTTCATTCCAGTCTCTTAAAGCGACAGTAGCGCGCCTACCCGAGGCCAGGTGCCGGATGAGCAGCCGGTGGCAGCGGCTCCAGAGCCCGGCGCGGTACAGGTGCAGCGCCTCCCGGTGGCGGTCGCCGGCGCTGCGGGCGCGGATGGCCTTGGCCTCGTGAAGCCACTGACCCGGGATCAGCAGCCGCTCCGTCAGGAACCGCTCCCGCCGCAGAGACTCGTCCGTCTCCTGCAGGCAGCAGTGAAGGGTCAACATCGCCCTCACCGCACGCTCCCGCTGGCTGAGAGGAGGAGGAGGAGAGAAGAAGAAGAAGAATAAGGACAACGTTTTACACATTTGATTGAAGCCAGCGCCACAAGAGCCCAGCGGTTCTCCGGTGGTTCTCTAGCAGTTCTCTCTGGTGGTTCTCTGGTTCTCCTACCTGTGGTCGGGGATGTGCAGCAGGATGAAGACGGCCATGTGCCACAGCCCGGCGCTCTCCAGCAGCGCGGCGTAGCTGGCGTGCAGCAGGCCGCACCGCGCCGCGCTCAGGTGGCCGAACGCCAGCGCCTGCAAGACGCTCCACAGGTGCCAGCTGAGCCGGTAGTCCAGACGCTGCCAGGTGACGCTCAGGGGGTCCAGCAGCTGCTGCAGGCCGTAGTGTCTGAGGGGGGGGGGATTAATATACATGTCATCTTCATCTTCGTCATCGGAGACGTAAACCAGGACGAGTCCCGCTGGAAACAGGAAGTCTGCTGATGAGTCTCCAGCTTCCCGTCTGAAGGGATTCAGCTCGGATCTAAACTCGGTTTCTATTTGTTGTCGTCTTGAAATGAGAAACGTTGGTTTTCCCTAAGCAACGGAACTGAAACTAAATAAATATAAGTTCATAGAACCGCGACGTAACAACGTGGCTCTCAAACCGACTCGTGACGAGCCGCCGGCCCACCTGTCGCTGTAGAGCTTCAGCAGGTGGAAGCAGAGGTCGTGCAGCGGCCGTTTAGGCTCCTCCTCCTCCTCCTCCATCTCCATCGTGTCCGGTTGCTCCGCCTCCAGGTACGGCGGCAGCGGGGCGCAGGCGTACTTACCCCCCTCACACGAGCCCTGCAGGAGGGACACGCCCACACGGTCAGCCTCTCAACAACAACGACGACAACAAGCTGCCGAGGGGCGGCGGCTCACCTGGAAGGCGGCTTCATATCTGGCGAGGGCGTCGGCCACGGAGGCCGTGGGCGGCAGCATGAACCACAGGTGCACCGCCACGCAGCGCTTCCAGTCCAGCTCGGAGCAAACGTTCACCACCGAGTCAGAGGACGGCCACACCTGGGGAACCGGGTCAGAGCACGTGGGTAATGTATATGTGTATTAATACACACATATATATATAATAATACACATATATATGTGTATAAACAGATATAAAGCAGTAAAGTAAAGTTTCTTTCTGCGTACGGGTTTCCCAGAGAGCAGCGTGAAGATGCGCAGCCGCTCCTCGGGCAGGAAGCGGTCCGTCTGCATGCGGCTCCAGTCGGCGAGCTGCAGGCCCAGCAGGTCGCGGCAGGTCTGGGCGCCGCCGGCCTGCGCCAGCAGCAGGGCGAGCCGGTGGTCTCCTGGGGGGGGGGGGGGTCAGAGGGGCCTCGGTATGTCTCGGTGGTAACCGACTTACCGGCGCCGACGCCTCACCTTCCTTCTGCGCCAGGCGGCACGCCTCGCTGACCCGGTTCCCCGTCAGGTAGCTGAACACGGCGTCCGTGTGCCGACCCTTCGCCGCCAGCGCCACCTCCTCCTCCACCCGGCGAGCGGCGCCGCGGGACAGCCAGGCCGAGAAGCTCCGCCTCCTCTCCAGCTGCTGCTCGTAGGCGCCGGGCGGCTCGGCGCCGGGCTCCGGGTCGGCGGGGCCCAGCCGGCCCCACAGGGCCGCGCACAGCGTCCAGACCTCGGACCAGGAGCCCAGGAGGGCTGCGGGGGGGGCGGAGCACAACCGTGAGAACCGGGACGGCCAATGAGGAGCCGGGCTCGGGTCACGTGACCGACAACAGGAAGTACTAGAAGATATCGTCCTCACGTAAAAGAACTACGGGTCTATATTAATGTGTTGATGCAGCTGTGATGATATAATTATGTTATTAACGTTAAACTATAAATAACTACAAACATCGTTGTCCTCCGATGTGTTCACTTCGTCTTTATGTCCTCGTTGCATCACGTTCTTCTCCTCTAATAAAAGGCGCGCCTGTCCCTTTAACTCACGGTCGGCTCCGCCCCTCTCGCCGCTCAGCTCCTCGATCCACTCGGCGTACTCGTGCAGCGCCGCCACGCCGGGCTGCGGGCGCACCAGCGGGCAGGCGGAGGCGTGGCCGGTGTCCACGGTGCTGTGCTTCAGGCAGATCTCCAGGGGGCGCTGCAGCACCTCCTGGTCCTCCTGGTCCTCCTGGTCCTCCTGGTCCTCCTGGTCCCAGGTCTTCATGGGGGTCTCCAGGCCCTGCAGCCGCTCCAGCACCACCTTGTAGGGGGTCTCCATCAGCCTGAGGAGGACACGCCTTCTTAGCCACCGCCACCGCCTCCTCCTCCTCCTCCTCCTCCCAGGTCCTCACGGTTTGCTCCTGGCGGGTTTCGGCAGGAAGCTGAAGTCCGTCTTGGTGAGTTCATGGCGGTCGGGACGTTTGCCCGCCGGCGAGCCGAGCCGCTCGCCGCAGTGGGCCAGCGTCCAGCCGGGGCCCCAGCCGACCCGGAAGGACCGGCCCGCGAAGAGCCCGGCGTCCATCAGCAGCGCGCCCTGCAGAGCAGAGCGTCAGGGCTCGGACGGTCCCTGAACACACCACGAGCGGCAAAACACTTCCAACAGGACTTCTGAACCCAAACGGATGATTTAGATATTCGCTTTTATAAAGCAGAATATTAAATATTATTAAATCTTTGTTTGCAGCTCAGTCAAGTTTAATTTAATATAATCTGTAATGAAATCAGTTTTATTGATTACATCATATGTTGGTATGATTGTTTGTTGACAAACAACAACAACAACAAACCTTCCCCTGAGTGACCGACTCCTCCAGCGCCACCGGGCCGCCGAGCCTCCGGGCGCCGACCGTCCTGACCGACAGCTCCGGGGTGCGGGGGGGCAGCAGGAAGGGGGAGGGGCCGGCCCAGGGGGAGGGGCGGGGGGGCTCTCTGGGAGACCCCCGAGGAAGAGGAGGAAGAAGAGGAGGACGAGGAGAGTCGGCCAGCTGGGAGAAGAGGCCGGAGGTGAAGCGAGCCTGAAGGAGCCCCCCCACTGCGGAGAGATCTTCATCATCATCATCATCATCATCATCATCACTAGCACGCATTCACATCTATGCTGCTCTGCTTATACCTTCATCACTATGCTTCTGTTTATAAGACCTTCATCTTCATCACTATGCTGCTGTTTATAATACCTTCATCACTATGCTGCCGTCTATAAGACCTTCATCTTCATCACTATGCTCCTACACTGAGGCGCCCTAAAGCAAGGCACTGATTGAAACAGGAAGTGGGCGGCAGCTTCGTACCGGAGGGGCGGCTCTGCGTTCTCGGCACGACGATGTGAGGAGACGAGACGTCGACCTTCGTCACGCGCTGATCCTGCAGCATGTCGCTCTCCTCCTCCTCCTCCTCAGCGAACAGCGAGGCCTTCATGATCTGCAGAGAAAACAACGTTCAAGACTCTTATTTTGTTAATCCTGCCCGTCACTTCCTGTGAGGGGGGGGGGGGGGGGGCGTGTCTACCTGCAGCGTGTGCGGGTTGATGCCCAGTGAGGACGCCATGCGGCCGGACGCCGACACGCCGTCGCTCTCGGCGGGGATCGGGCCCCCGAGCTTCTCGTCGGAGCGGTCCAGGGCGCCGTTACCCAGCATGCTCTCTGTCGGGAAGCTCTGGGTGATGTCGGCCATGTCGCTGTCTAGCTCGGCCACGCCACCCGGCAGCTCCACGGCGTCGAGCTGCGCACACACACACACACACACACACACACGGAGGTCAAGACAACAAGCGGTTGTCTCTTTATTTAATTCAGTTTGTTCTTGAACATTTTGATTTCTCCTTCAGGTTTTTTATTTTAGTTGTGAGATTTATTTTGTGACGATTTCATGTTCATATAATTAATAAAGTTTATTATTTACAATAACTTTTAAAGTAAATACGTCACATCCAAGAACGATAAACATAATGGAAAACAAAGAATGTAGAAACTAATATGAACTTAATCACTAAAGATTAACATTTAAAACAAACTTTAGACCAAAGATTAAAAGTCTTCATTAGGTTGTTTTTATTAAAATGCATAAAAATCACATTTGAAGTATTTAAACGGAACAAACTCATAACAGTTTATAAAGTTAATAACAGAAGTCCTGAAGAAACTAAACCGACAGAAAATACTTTGTTTAAATATCAATAGAATAGAAATAATAATAAACCCAACAGATCAAAAGAACTTTAGTGCAATTACAGAAAGTCACTAAAAAAAAAAAGTAATATTTGTGTGTATATTTATATATAAATCACTCCCCCGATATTGAAGATTCCCTGTTGGGACGTGCTCGTCATAAATGGAGGCGGAGCTTTGAAGTCGTCTCCTTCAGTTTGGGGGGAATGTGATCCTTAAAAATATTAAGCAACTAAACTAAAACTATTAAGAACAGCATTTATAAAGGTGTGACGTTAGACCACCTGAAGCTGCAGGTGTAACGGTCCGGGGAAACCTCTCGGATGAAACTATAAAGAATATCTACGCCTGCTCTGCAGAGAGAACTTCTTTTTATTTATCAGGGACGAAGAGCAGGAGTTAGAGACGCTCCTTCATCCTCAGGTGTGTCAGTGAGGAGGAGGAGGAGGAGGAGGAGCAGGCTGCTCTACCTGAGCCTGTGGCGCCACCTGCTGCTGGGAGGCGGGCAGCTGCAGCCTGGCGGGGAGCGCCGACATCACCTTCATCTTTTTGGGGTCGGCTTTGAGCGGCTCGTCCTCCTCTTCGTCAGAGTCCTGGAGGCCGTACTTTGAGAAATGGGCCACCTGAGGGCGAGAGGGGGCGGAGTCAGTTACACCTGACAGGGAAGGAAGAAGAGTCAGTTACACCTGAGAGAAGGGGGAGGAGTCAGTTACACCTGAGGAGATAAGGGCGGAGTCAGTTACACCTGAGGAAATAGGGGGCGGAGTCAGTTACACCTGAGGGGATAGGGGGCGGAGTCAGTTACACCTGAGGACACGCACCTCGAACACCCAGGAGCCGGTCTCCGCCCGGTACTCCAGGAAGCGCGCGCCCTGCTTGCGTGAGGCCTTCTCCAGCCGGCCCTCGTAGTTCATCTCCGCGAGGCGCTCGGGGCTCCGGATCTGAGCGCAGGCCGTCTTGTCGTTGGGCCAGACGCCGTCCAGGGTCACCTCCGCCCGCCTGTTTAGCCCCTCCCCCTGCGCGGGCTTGTTCTTGTCGTCCGGGTACACGATGACCTCTTTGCGTCTGAAGTGCACGATCTCGTCCACGTTGAGCGCCGTCACGTCCACCTCGCCGGGGAAGAAGATGGAGCCGTAGCCTGCGAGGGCCGAGCGGATCGGAGCGCTTAGAGAACGGCGCCCGCGACTCTCCGGGCGCGGCGCGGGCGAAGAACGGCGGCGTTACCTTTCCTGCCGACGGTGAAGTTCTCGACCACGCACGCGCCGCCCTCGTCCACCATCTCCGAGAGGTCGTCCATGGAGGGGATGGTGTAGTAGCCCACGCGGTTCAGAACGATGCCTGCGGGACGGAAGCCGGTGAGTGTCGACTAGCAGCCGGTAAAGGTCAACGGGGTCAACAGGTGTGTAGCGTCCCACCTGCCGGGTGAGGAGCCTGCTGGATCTCCTGCTCCTCCTCCTCCTCCTCCTCCTCTTCCTCCTGCTCCACCTGAAGCGACTCGTCACCAGGAGACGCCATCATGTCCTCACTGCTCAGCTGACGGGAGACAACACAGAAACGCTTAAGTGCCACGGTTCACCAGAGAGTGGGGCAGAGGGAGAGAGAGAGAGAGAGAGAGAGAGACAATAGAGAGAGAGACGATAGAGAGAGACAGAGAGAAAGAAAGAGAGACGAGAGAGAGAGAGAGAAAGAAAGAGACGGTAGAGACAGAGAGACAGAAAGACAGAGCGCTGACCTCCAGGCCTCCACTCCTGGCCGCTTTGTGCATGTTGAGGTCGCTGATTGTGTCCTGCAGGCTGGCCTGCACGCGGCCCTGTGGGAGGGGCTTAGCGACGGGGTTGACGTAAAACTGGGTGACCTCGGGGTCGTCGTCCGCCCGGCTGCTGGGACCCGGCCTCCCCATCTCCTCCTCCTCCTCCATGTGACTGCAGACGGATGACAAGAGCGTATAAAGTAACCCGGAGCAGCTCAGCGGGAGACGAACGTGGAGACCTTCGACCTCGAAGCCTCGAGTCAAGAGCGTGCGTGTGTGTGTGTGCGTGTGACCTGTGTCCGTTGTGTGGGTACTCTGGCGGTGAGGCGAGGTCGTCCGTCTCTTTGCTGATTGGACTGTTGTACTGGCTGCTGTTCAGGTTCTTCAGCACCAGTTTTTTGATGCTCTTCCTGAGAACACACACGGTAAATAACCAGATGGCGCTGCAGGTGACCACCCGACGGGACGGCGTTGCCGCGGCGACGTACCTGGGTACGAAGGCTCCGTTGGTGAGCGAGGGCTCGTCGTCGTCCAGGCCGTCGAACAGCTGCGTCTTGGAGGCCGAGGACGACAGCGCCTTGGGGCGCACCCTGGTGGCCGGGCGGGGCGTCAGCTTGTAGTGGGTGGGCGTGGTCAGAGCCTTCTGGGCCGTCGGATTGGTCGGTTTCAGGCGCTGTCGGAACAGAGAAATAAACAATAAAAAAGGGCTGAAATCTAATAATCAGGAAGCGGTTATATTTGAATTTATTTCCCAGGGGGTAAAGATAAAGAATATAGATGAATTTAATCTTCTTCGATCAACAGCGTTTCATGTTTGATGAAAGCCCCGTCTCTTCAATGATGACGTCATCTCAACAGCCTCCTCATCATGAGCCCAGAGGTCCACGAGGCCGTCGTGGTGCATTCAAGTGCTTGTGTACATCCCGACCCACCGGCGGCTCAGAGCGTTTCTACATTCGGTTCTGCATTGCCGATGAACTCGATTGTTCTTGAGTAACGCTCGATAAAAAGTTTCTTACTGCATTTAATTGTCGAGCTTTTTAAAACTAAATAACGGTCCGGCTTCAGCAGCGCTCACCTCCTCCTTCTTCTTGGGGTCCGTCAGCGGGTTCCTGAACAGAGGAGAGTCTCCGTACGGAGAGTAGGCCAAGACGCTGAGCTGCTGCTGCAGCAGAGCCTGCTGGGAGGCCATGGCCCCGGGGTCCGTGAGCGCTGGGGGGGGGGGGGGGGGGGAAGAAAAAGAAAGAAAGAAAGAAAGTCGTTATCGTGAACATGTTTCTCTTGAGACGCCTTGATGTCTTAGAATGGAGAGAATGATGTCAGAGAAGAATGTGCAGGAAAAACATCGATATAGAATACAAACAAATACATATAAATATATACATACATAAATATACACATATATAAATATGTACATGCACACATACGTTAACGCGTTAATCTATGCGATTAATTTGGCCGTGTTAACGCACTAAAATATTTTAACGTAATTAACGCAACTTTGTTTACTTCCGGTGTTCGTTGATGTTTTTACTGCTTCATTTAGAAGATTTAGTCTTTAGAAGAAAACCCCCCGATATTTGCGATTAATCGCGATTAATGAATTTCAATGTGCGACACTGAAGGGGGGGGGGGGGGGGGAGTGGCCTTGACAGACGCTGCTCACCGATTGGCTGCTGTGGCGCTCCGAAGCCGAGGCTACTGGCTCCGGTGTTGAATGCGGTGGCGCCGAATGTTCCCATCGTTCCCAGTGTGGCGCCCAGTTTGCTCTGGTTGTTCCCAAACAGAGACGGCTGGCCTGTTCCCACTGCTGCACACATTACACACACAGTATTACCACACGCACACACATTGACATACTGCGCTGGTCGTCTCTTTGGTTCTACTTGATTTAAAAATGTATTATCACCCCCCCCTCTAGCCCCCCCTACCTGCTCCGAAGCTGGTTCCCAGTGCCGCCCCGAGGCCCCCGGCGGCCGGCTTGTTCCCAAACAGACTCCCGGTCGCCGCGTTGCCGCCGAAACCTGCAGCGGAGCGAGAGGGAAACGCCGGTCAGCGCCACGAAGCCGCGACTCCCCACAGAGCGGCGTCCGGCAGACTCACCGAAGGTGGAGGTGTTGGCGCCGGCGCCCAGCGTGAGGGCGGGCTTGTTTCCGAAGAGCCCGGTGCCGGTGCCGAAGGACGGGGCGGCGCTGGTGGTGGTGGTGCCGAAGCCGGCGGACTTGTTGCCGAACAGACTCTGCTGCAAGAGACGGGACGGGTCAAAGGTCGCCAGATTACACGTCAACGCACCGGACGGCGCCACCTACCTGAGCGCCGACGGCTCCAAATCCGGCGGTGGGCTGTCCGAACAGCCCGGTGGCCGCCCCGAAGCCGGCGGCGGTGCTGGGCTGCGCCGCGCCGAACAGGCTGCCCGCTTGAGGCGCCGCGGTGTTCCCGAACAGACCCTGAGTCACAGGGAGCATCGAGCGTCACCACGGAGACTCGCACGCCACTTCAAACAGGCGCATCTAAAAAGCGGCGCTCACCATGGTGCCGGTGGCGGCCTGGCCCATGGTGCTGGTGTTGCCGAAGGAGAAGCCGGCGCTCGGCGCCGTGGTGGTCTGGCCGAAGGGCTTGAACAGGCTGCTGGCCGGCTGCGCCGCCGGCTGGCCGAACAGACCGCCGGCCGCCGCGGCGCCGAAACCGGCGGCCGCCGCTGGAGGAAAACGAGACGTTGGACTCGGAGAGAAGCAGAGCGCCGAGAGACTGATGACGACGAAGGTCGTCGCGGCGACTACTCACGCGCTGCGGCTCCAAACGTGGTCTTGTTCTGCCCGAAGGAGAAGTTGGTGTTGGGCGCCGCGGCGCCGAACAGGCCGGTGGCGGCGCTGGACGTCACCGCCGCCGCGCCGAACATACTGCCGGTCGGTGCCGCCATCGGGTTGGCCGGACCCTTCCTGCCCGCCTGGTAGTCCTCCATCCTCAACTCCTACAGGGGGGGAAGGGAACACGTGAGGAAACGAGGAGGGAGGGAGGGAACGAGGAAATGAGGGGGAACAAGGGAGGGAGGCAATAAGCAAGGGAACAACGGAGGGAGGGAAGGAATAAGCGAGGCAATGACAGAGGAAAGGAATGGACGAGGGAACAAACAAGCATGTGAAGGAACCAGTAAAGGGAACAAGCGCAGAAACAAGGGAACAAGCGAGGGAACAAGGGAACAAGCAAGGGAACAAGCGAGGCCTCGGGGAAGCCGTAACTCGCCTCCAGAGACTTGTTCTCGTACTCCTTCATGGCCGTGATGCACTGGTGCTTGGTGTTGATGCTCGTGGTCACGCCGGCCTTCACCATGGTGTCGGTTCCTGTTGGCGGCTGAGGAGGAAGAGGAGGAAGAAGAGTTCCAGAGGTCACGGTCAACAGAGAGGAGGTTGTGCTGGTTGCCGAAGGTTCAGTGACGTCACCAGAAAACGTCCAACAGGAAATGATCCACACTTTAGATAAAAACAGAATAATGTACTCTCCGTGTTTTGAGGCGTCACACGGCGATCCGCACTGAAGAGTTGCATTGTGGGAGAATAGTCCCGCGGCACATTGGGGCCGCAGGTTCAAGAAATAAAGCAAAGAGCCGAACGAGGCAGACGCCGCCGCGTGTCAGACTCACGTTGAACTTGACGGTGGTTCCCGGCTGCTGCTGCGCGGCGGTGAAGCCGGAGCCTCCGAACAGGGAGGCCACGCCGGCGGCGGCGCCACCGAAGGGGTTGGAGGCGGCGGCGTTGGTGGCCCCGAACAGCCCGCCGGCGGTGGTGCTGGTGCCGAAGCCTGGAGGACACGACGGGAGGGAGACGTCTTCAAAGCGTTCAGACGTTACAGAAGATAGAATCAAAACGACAACAAGCTGAGCAGCTGGAAACGAGTGGAGCACCGCATTGTTTACTGGCTGTTTGGACATATAGAGACTTTTAGACAGTTACAAATACGTAGACCGGGTTCTTACACATGTTGACTAGTGGATTTCCATAACTTTTCCATGACTTTAAACCAAATGTCCATGACCAAACTGAAATATCGGTTTATACATGAAAAAATAAGAACATTTAGTATTTAAAGAATGTGAATTCCAAAGCATACAGTAGGCCTATACATTTAATGAAACAAATGACTAAGACAATATTTTATTTAAAGAATAAACATTTGCTTCCCGAGCTATGGCCATCGAACTTTCCAGTTACGGTGCGTTCACTTGCAACGCGGGGAAAAAAAAAAATTGCGCCGCCAGTATGGGCGCGTACGCCGTCTTATATTTTGAGTCTCTTTCTAAAACATATTCATTATTTTAAACTCTGCGTAAATGAACAAGTGGATATAACAAATTTCCATGACTTTTCCAAAACTTTTGCGATTTAAGTTTTTTCCAGGACTTTTCCAGGCCTGGAAGTGACCATTTTAAAATTCCATGACTTTTCCAGGTTTTCCATGACCGTAAGAACCCTGCGTAGAGACACACAGAGACATGTAGAGCCGGCCGCGGTTCGAGGCCCTGGTCGACCTCCAGGAGGTTTCTCACTTCCAAACGTGGTGGGCTTCTGGGCTCCGAAAGCATTGCTGGGCTGGGAGAAGAGGCCGCTGCTGGCGCCCGCGCCGGTGTTCCCGAACAAGCTGGTCGCCGTGCCGGTCGTCGCCCCGAAGCCGAAGGCGGTGTTGGTGGCGGTCGCCGCCGGCTGGGTGAACGTGCTGGAGCCAAACAGCCCGCCTGAAAGAGGCGGCGCGGTGGTTACGGACGGCCGACGCGCGGTCGCGGGTCGGCCGGCCGGGAAGCGCTCGAAAAGCGGACTCACCAGGTTTAGTCTGCGCCGGGCCGAACAGCCCCCCGGTGTTGGCTGTGGCCCCGAACGCCGACGTGCCGAAGCCTCCAGTCGCCCCGAAGGCCGTGTCTGCAGGTCATGTGAGGAGAGGGACGGACCGGACGTGTCAAATCACCCGCAGAGGGAACTCGCTCCGCCGGGCCGACAGGTAAAAACTACTCACTTGGTTGTCCGAAGGTGGACGCGGTGCCGAAGCCCCCCGTCCCGCCGCCAAAGGGAGTGCCGAATGACTTGTTGAACATCTCGCTCCGCTAGCAGGGCCTCATGGGGCGTCCCTGTGGAGACGCACAGGTGAGCGGCTCGGCGCTCGGGGTCCGGTAACCGCAACACAGACACTCTAGTGTGACCTCAAGCTCTGTGAGGCCCTCAAACACGCTGCCTCGCTCTGGGACCGTCTAAGAGTTCATGTAGCTGAAGTAGGAACACTTCAAAGTACACCAGTTACCTCTGATATGTAGTATAGTAAAAGTACACCATGAAAAAATGAGATGTAGTACAGTAAAAGTGCCCCATCTACTTGATATTAATACAGCAAAGGTACACAAAGTACCTGAGATGTAGCATAATAAAAGTACACTATTTACAAATGAAGTGTAGTAGAGTAGAAGTACACAAAGTACCTGCAAGTTGTATTACAGTACAATATGTATGTCTGAGGTGTAGAGGAGAAGAAGTATTGCCCAGTAGTACTCTAGCGTTAACCTAAAACACAGTAACTCCCGTACCGTAGCTGCTGACGCTAACCTTCCTTCAGAGCTCGCGGCGGCTGAACCGTAAACCGTCACCGGAGAACCGTCACGTGTTACCGAGCAGTTTAACCCACCAAGCAGGAAGCTAACACTAACATAGCATCATTAGCGCGTGACGTCATATTGAATAACAGCACGCGCACACACACATATACACAGAGCTCCCGCTCTGTAACGATCGTCTCATTTAAATGCATTTAAACGTCGCTGTTGTGAAGTAGAAGTCACGTGCGCCTGGCGAACGTTACGCTAGCCAGCTAGCTTAGCGTCGTTAGCTAACTAAGCATTAGCAAAACAAAAGGAAGACGTACAAAGAATGAAAATAAGTACCTGTAACGACGGTGTTCTGTGTGATCGGGCCTCCGTTAAGTGTCCTCTCGCGCACAGGTGAAGCGGCGGCGCGCGAACAGGTGGCCGATGAACGTGTCTTTAGCTAAACATCGGCGTTAGCCGGTAGCTTCGTCGGCGAGGAGGGAAAACTGACAAACCGTGGCTACGCACTTTCATACGTCATGACGTCACGACGATCACGTCTTCTTCTCCCCTTTTTGTGTGCTTGTGCAACGGCAGCGCGGCCCGTTGGTTGCACTGCTGCCCCCTGCCGGTCATTCGGCGCTCAAGCTAAAAAGTTAGATTTAGTAAAAATCTTCAAATCTCTTGAAAACGTTATTTTACTCGTGTGGTACAGCTGTTAGTGCTTTCACCAAGAGAGTCTGGGATAAAACGGGAGTTCATGCTACAGATCAAGCATTATGGGATGTATGTAAATGAAAATAAGTTTAAATCGTTTTTATTTTCCAACAAAATATTTACTATATAGTTTAGTCTGTTTTTCAATAACAGATTTCAAAACAAGATCAGAATATGTGTATATAAGTATATATATATATATATATATATATATATATATATATATATATATATATATATACTTTTATTTATATACATGTATAAAAGACTAAACTTAATAGTAAATATTTGAATTTGAAAACATATATATACATGTTCTATATCTCTCTATATCTCTATATATATTTATATAGTTCATTTATGGTTTGTTTTTACATTTAGTTTGTTTTTATTGATCTAAAGTTCTAAACAGACTGAACGACAGTGTGCTTCACAAGAGTAATGTGGGCGGGCCTTAGTGATTTACTGAGTGTTCATTGTTAGTTTCAACATTTTGAGGGGGACCCTATTCAACCAATCACGTTGCGGGGCGGAGCTCGACACAGACGTCACGCGGCACGTCCCAGCTCTCGGCTCGCTGTGTGAGTCACGTAGGATCTCGCGAGAAGAAAAATCCGGAAGTAGAACGTCTACAGAAGACGGCAACCTCAGAACCACAATGATGAGCCGATTCATCGAGGTATGAACATAACAGTCACGTGACCACCGTAAACACAGAGAAGACGTCATTAATGATTTACTGTTATACCACAAGGAATTTGCCCTTGCATGATGCATACTGACCACCCATTTGAGGTCAACATTCTCAAGGAAAGTTAGATGACAACAACTTGAAACAAAACATTGCTTCTGACAGCTGTTGGTAGACAGAATTAAACTGTTGACATGTTTCTGGAGCTGCATTTCAAGAACTACTTACAAAACACCAAGATGCACATTGTAATTCTAAACATGAAAGATCTCAAATCATGATTGTCATGTGATACATGTTTCTTTCAGACATATGCTGTATGTATATATTACATTTACAAGTCAGATCCATGTCCTAAAGTCTACTTGGAGACCTTAGGGTGGACGGAGAGGACTGAGAGTGGACAGCAAAGGTTGTTTAACAACACAAGTCTGATGGTCCGGTCTCTGATTCCATAGATGAGAGAACTCAGACATCTGGGGAACAGGAAAATACACACATACAAAACATTCTGGATGCGCACAAATACTATCCTCGTTACAATTCTCCAAACGGCGATGAGGATGGGGTTGTAGATAGTGGAGGACAGACTGAGGCCCAGCTGCACCACATGCAGCAGCAGTGTGTTACGAGCCTTTCGGGCCGAAGCGTTGTCTGTGGAGGCCGACCTGGCTGCTATCATCACACCGATGTAGGTGGACGTGACTGCCACACTAGCTGAGATAAACAGAAAATAACTGTACGCTTTGTCATAATCAGTGGACATCAGGCCGAGTCTCAATTTTTCCTTTGCACAAAAGTCATCCATCTGGAGACTCTCCAGGTTCTCAAATGGGAAATCTAACAGCAGAATAACTCGAATGAGGATATTCAGTGAACTGAAGGCCCAAACCACAAAGATGGCCCCTGCTGTGTTTCTCATGGTGATGATGGCAGTGTGCCTCAGTGGGAAGCACACCGCCACATATCTCTCCAGAGACATCACCACCAGTGTGAGAGGGGAGATTTCATTGGTTAAATCAGCGAGCATGGCGAGAACGCCACACACAGGATACGTCAGTGTTATCCTAGAAATAGCCAATAGGTAGAGTAACTGGCTCAGTGCCATCTGCACCGTGTCTGCACAAAGAAGGTTAAACAGGAGGATGTAACGGGAGGTCTCACAGAACACCAGTTTACTCCTCAAGGTGAACAACATCATCCCGTTAATGAACAGAAACACACAGCACCATAAGGTTGTCAGGCCGGTCAGCATCGCCTTCTCCAGTAACCCCTGATACTGCAGTCCACCTGTGACGTTGACCTGGGACTGATTTACAGAAAACATGTTTGTGAAGCAATTAAGACATTAACCGACAGAGCACGCAACCAACATATCTTAAAGTTTGAAATCCTGCAACAACAAAAATACAACACCAGCAACAATGAAAAGTGAAGAATAAATCCCCCTGTGCAGACAGCTGGCAGGTCAGAGCTGGTCTGCCAGGTGCGCTTCCCCTCACATTGTGTATATGAGCTCTGCCCTCATGCCCATTTCAGGTGTCACCCACATGTGATGAGCATGGTCATGTGACGTCTTCCACGTGGACACGAGCACAGCGGCGCCTGTGTTTCTCTTAGTGGATTTCTGACGCAGTATTGTTTCAACGTTGTTGTTTAACTTGTATTAAGCATGGCCGTCATTCTGAATATCACTTTGTAGGAAGATTTCCTGACCGACAGCAAAAAAAAATTGAATAAAATGTGTCCCAATGTGATCATAGACGATTGCCTGCAGCTTAGTCTCCCCAATCATTAAACCCATAGTTACTCTACCAAAAACATGGAGCAGCATGTCTTCATGTACCTATCTATCATACCTACCTCTCTACCCTGCCCTATCAACTATGACCCCGTTTACAAAATGGAAAACGCATATACTTTCATGCGTTTTGGCCTTTCATTTACACGAAAACGGAGGTTTTATCACGGAAAACGATAATTTCTAAAAATTCCGGCCAAAGTGGAGATTTCTGAAAACTCAGTTTTTGTGTTTGCGTGTGAACGAGGTCAAACTGAGTTTTAGGTTGTCAAACGTCACAGTATGCGATTATGCTTCACAGTGCGCCCCATCGGCGTTGGATCGGCTCTCGTAAAAGGCGTCAGGGGTCTGCAGCGATCTCGGCAACCCACCCGACCCGTCTTGAAACACGGACCAAGGAGTCTATCGCACACGCGAGTCAGAGGGTGAATTGAAACCCCGTGGCGCAGTGACTGTGAGGGCCGGTGGCTCGCCGGCCGAGGTGGGATCCCGGCCCCGAGAGATCAGGCGCCCCACCGGCCTGTCTCGCCCTCACTGAGCGTGAATGCGCGCGATAGTTATGATGGAGCCCGGGGGCGTATTTATGCGGGTTCATATAAACAGAAACTTTTTTGAAAACAACCTTGTGTGTACAACGTTATTTTTGAAAACGGAGGGGCAGAAATATTAATTTCTGTAAATACCCGGCTATGTGTAAACGTGGCCTGTACCTACCTCTCTACCCTACCTACCCACCTACCTACAGTATGTACCTACATATCTACCTTACGTACCTATCTACCCTACCTATCTATCTGCCTATCAACTATACCTACCTATCTACCCTTCCTATCTACCTATCTATCTACCTACCTACTCACGTATCTTACCTACCCACCCTACCTATCTACCTACCTATACACGTCGACTAGGGCGGGCTGTAAGCGTGGATCAAAACGTTGTTACTCTATATGTAAGACGGACCTATGTCCCCTGGTGTCTACCTACCTATCTATCTATCTATCTATCTATCTATCTATCTATCAATATATTCCATTTTATTTAGTTTATTTTGTAGAGCCCAAAGTCACAAATGTGCCTCAGAGGGCTTTACAATCTTTATACATACAACATCCCTGACCTTTGACCTCACATTTGATTAAAAAAAACTGTCCTGTTAAGAAAGACTCATTGACAAAATCTAAAGAAAGGTGGTAATTAAAGGCTGAAAACAGGAACAAACAACAAGATCTGGTTTGCAGACAGCAACAGACAGTGGACAGATGAATTGTCGCTAGAGGCACGTACCCGCCACCCCCCCCCCCCCCCCTCGTCGACAACGCTCGCCGGCACTAGTCCCGCCCCCCTGAAGCTGTAAACCTAGGGGAAACACTGGGTTACTCACAGACAACGATGCCAACAAGGTATTGTTACCCTCTCCCTCGTCCGCGGACAGCCAGAAGACAGTTGATAGTGTATACCTGACCACTCTAGATGAGACTGTGGGAGGTGGGGGGGGGGGGTGAAGGGGGTTCGTATGGAGGGCCCAAAAGACTGAAGTGTACTGGTTTAAGAAAAGGGTCGATCTTCAAAGATTGCGGGAGCTTGAGCTTCAACGAGATGGGGTTGATAACGGAACTGGAGGGGAACGGGCCAATGAGTCTGGGGGAGAGCTTCTGGGATTCAACACGTAAGGCTATGTCCCTGATAGAAAGCCAGACTTGTTGGTCCGGGAGATAAGTCGGGGCAGGTGTCCAACGGTGGTTAGCCAGATGCTTGTTCTGTTCTGAAGACCGAAGTAGAGCGGCACAAGTCTCCTTTAAACAGCGAAGCATGGCGTCTATCTCCGGGTTAAGCCTCTCGGTTTGCCCATTGGTTTGAGGATGAAAGCTGGATGAAGGGCTAGCGGTGTCGCAGAGGCTGCGGCAGAATGTCTTCTATACCCTGGAGGTGGACTGGGGACCTCGATCAGAAACAATGTCAACAGGGATACCGTGGAGCCTAAAAACATGCTGAACCAACAAGTCTGCGGTCTCGTGGGCAGACGGGAGCTTCGGAAGCAGAATGAAGTGAGCCGCTTTGGAAAAACTTTCCACAATAGTCAGGATGATCGTATTGTTCTTCGAGGTAAAATCCAAGGCCATATGTGACCAAGGTCTGTGGGGGATTGGCAGGGGCCGTACCAAACCAATGGGGGCTCTGTGCGAGGCCTTGCCCCATGCACAAGTGGTACAGGCAAGGACATAAGCTTGGGTGTCATTGTCCAGAGAGGGTCACCAGAAGGAGCACCGGAGCCAATTAATATTGCGTCTTATTCCATGACCTGGGAGTCGTAAGCCTGTAGAACACGGGAACTGTCAGAAAAAGGAATAAACAGCCACCCGGAGTTAGGCAACAATCCCCACAACTCCAGTTGAGGACAGATTGGCACTGATTGAGGGCAAGACAGCATCAATCTTGCCTCTAACACAGTGGTTGCCAACCCGTCCATCGCGATCGACCGGTCGATCTCGGAAACGTTCCCTGTCGCTCTCCAAGATAAAATGAAAGTATATTCAGAAACACATTGTTCCTCATTCTCGAACATTTTCTGAAGTGTCTTCTGAAATGTTTTCTTCCTGACTGGAAGATCGACGTCAGAAAAGATCTCCGCCTGGTGTTAATGAATGCCTGAAAACGGGTTCTCTGACAGCCGTGTTCTCAGCTCTGCTCCCTCAAAGAGGGGAACGTAGTTTACAGTGGTCCTACAGGTGGGGCGTGTCCCTCTAGTGGGGGGCAGTGGTACTACAGGTGGGGCGCAGGGGAAATACAGAAAGACCTTTATTGTTTATTATTTTTAACATGTCTGAGGGTGTCTGTAGTAGGGATGTCACGAGAACCGATACTTACGGTACCTTTCGGTACTAAATATCAAAATACCGACGTTACCTATTTTTTTTAAGTACCGTGCGTGCCGATGCCAGCTGTTGGCAAAATGTAGTCAAACAAAAAACGGAGCAAATCACCGTGTTCATGGCCCGGCAAAGACAGCGCAGTCTCCTGGCGTCAACACGTTACTATCAGTGAAGACACAATGCACCAAAAAAAAAGTTTATTTGTAAAACTTTTTACCTTTTTTGATTCCGCTAGCTCTTTTCGAACTTCCGCTAGTTAGCATGAATACCAAATAGTACTAATAGTACTACTACTGAGGTTTAAAAGAATACACAGCTTCACAGAGCTTTTAATACTACTACTACTACTACTCTACTACTACTACTACTACTACTACTACTACTACTACTACTACTACTACTACTCCCAGTTTCTACATAATGAAACACGATTGTCTTTAGGCTTGGTCTAAAGAAATTGTGTCAGATTTAGTACAATTATTAAAATTATCTTGTGAACACATTCCTTTAAGTGTTTTGGTGCTGGGCATTAGTTTACCAAAGCCTTAGGTTCACATACCAAACATAGTGGAATATATGAATATAGTAGTAAATGCGTGTAATAAATGTCTGAAACCATATTTAGTAAAACACTTTGTTTGGGGTAAAAGTGTTTTCCGTCACAGAGCTAAAATAGGACTGAGAGATGACTTCATACTACAGATCAAGCATTATGGAAATTATCCAAATGAGGAATTAACTTTATAACCATTTTAGTTTTAGTTTAGACTGTTTTTCAAGAACAGTTTTTTAAACAAGAACAAATGTTGTCCTTTATATATATATGAGTCACGTAGGATATCGTGAGAAGAAAAACCCAGAAGTAGAATGTCTACAGACGACGGCAACCTCAGAACCATATTCATGTGCCGTGTGATCGAGGTATGAAGATAACCTTCATGTGACCACCGTGAACACAGAGAAGACATCATTTACTACATGTTTAATAATCAGAAGTATATACATAATAGTCTTAATACCTGGTTTCAGATACAAAGTGTTGTTAATGCAACTTAAGCCGACACGCACGGAAATCAGAATCGGAACCTTTTATTACGAAGTATGTTTTCATATAGCCTACAGTAATGTGTCATTGTGCAACATTGGACAGTAACATTAAACAATCAACACAGTGCAAGAATGACATATAACATATAGAATAAAGTGCACACACTAACAGGTAACAGTACTTTAAACCTCAAATAAAGCAAATATATATAATAATTGACGGTTATAGCACAAGGAATTTTCACCCATAGATATATATATATATATATATATATATATATATATATATATATATATATATATATATATAAATAACATTTACAAGAGATTGCACAGTCGGATCCATGTCCTAAAGTTTACTTGGAGACCTTAGGGTGGACGGAGAGGACTGAGAGTGGACAGCAAAGGTTGTTTAACAACACAAGTCTGATGGTCCGGTCTCTGATTCCATAGATGAGAGAACTCAGACATCTGGGGAACAAGAAAATACACACATACAAAACATTCTGGATGCGCACAAATACTATCCTCGTTACAATTCTCCAAACGGCGATGAGGATGGGGTTGTAGATAGTGGAGGACAGACTGAGGCCCAGCTGCACCACATGCAGCAGCAGTGTGTTACGAGCCTTTCGGGCCGAAGCGTTGTCTGTGGAGGCCGACCTGGCTGCTATCATCACACCGATGTAGGTGGACGTGACTGTCACACTAGCTGAGATAAACAGAAAATAACTGTACGCTTCGTCATAATCAGTGGACATCAGGCCGAGTCTCAATTTTTCCTTTGAACAAAAGTCATCCATCTGGAGACTCTCCAGGTTCTCAAATGGGAAATCTAACAGCAGAATAACTCGAATGAGGATATTCAGTGAACTGAAGGCCCAAACCACAAAGATGGCCCCTGCTGTGTTTCTCATGGTGATGATGGCAGTGTGCCTCAGTGGGAAGCACACCGCCACATATCTCTCCAGAGACATCACCACCAGTGTGAGAGGGGAGATACCATTGGTTAAATCAGCGTGCATGGCGAGAACACCACACACAGGATACGTCAGTGTTATCCTAAAAGCAGCCAATAGGTAGAGTAACTGGCTCAGTGCCAGCTGCACCGTGTCTGCACAAAGAAGGTTAAACAGGAGGATGTAACGGGAGGTCTCACAGAACACCAGTTTACTCCTCAAGGTGAACAACATCACCCCGTTAATGAACAGAAACACACAGCACCATAAGGTTGTCAGACCGGTCAGCATCACCTTCTCCAGTAACCCCTGATACTGCAGTCCACCTGTGACGTTGACCTGGGACTGATTTACAGAAAACATGTTTGTGAAGCAATTAAGACATTAACCGACAGAGCACGCAACCAACATATCTTAGAGTTTGAAAATCTTCAAAAATGCAACACCAGCAACAATGAAAAGTGAAGAATAAATCCCCCTGTGCAGACAGCTGGCAGGTCAGAGCTGGTCTGCCAGGTGCGCTTCCCCTCACATTGTGTATATGAGCTCTGCCCTCATGCCCATTTCAGGTGTCACCCACATGTGATGAGCATGGTCATGTGACGTCTTCCACGTGGACACCAGCACAGCGGCGCCTGTGTTTCTCTTAGTGGATTTCTGACGCAGTGTTGTTTCAACGTTGTTGTTTAACTTGTATTAAGCATGGCCGTCATTCTGAATATCACTTTGTAGAAAGATTTCCTGACCGTCAGCAACAAAAAATAGAATAAAATGTTTCCAAATGTGATCATAGACGATTGCCTGCAGCTTAGTCTCCCCAATCATTAAACCCATAGTTACTCTACCAAAAACATGGAGCAGCATGTCTTCATGTACCTATCTATCATACCTACCTCTCTACCCTGCCCTATCAACTATGACCCCGTTTACACGATGGGAAAACGCATATAAACGCATATATTTTCATGCGTTTTGGCCTTTCATTTACACGAAAACGGAGGTTTTATCACGGAAAACGATCATTTCTAAAAACTCCGGCGAAAGTGGAGATTTCTGAAAACTCTGTTTTTGTGTTTGCGTGTGAACGAGGTCAAACTGAGTTTTACGATGTCAAACGTCACAGTATGCGATTAAAAATGCTTCATGTGTCGCCAGGGCGGGCATCGCCTCTCGTAAAAGGCGTCAGGGGTCTGAGGCGATGTCGGCAACCCACCCGACCCGTCTTGAAACACGGACCAAGGAGTCTATCGCACACGCGAGTCAGAGGGTGAATTGAAACCCCGTGGCGCAGTGACTGTGAGGGCCGGTGGCTCGCCGGCCGAGGTGGGATCGGCCCGAAGATCAGGCGCCCCACCGGCCTGTCTCGCCCTCACTGGCGTGAATGCGCGATAGTTATGATGGAGCCAGGCGTATTTATCTTGAGTTCATATAAACAGAAACTTTTTTGAAAACAACCTTGTGTGTACAACGTTATTTTTGAAAACGGAGGGGCAGAAATATTTGTTTCTGTAAATACCCGGCTATGTGTAAACGTGGCCTGTACCGACCTCTCTACCCTATGTACCTATGTACCTATCTATCTCTCTACCTATCTACTATACCTACCTCTCTACCCTACATACCTATGTACCTATGTACCTATCTATCTATCTACCCATCAACTATATCTACCTCTTTACCCTACCTACTTCTCTACCTTACCTACCTATCTACCCTACCTATCTATCTGCCTATCTACTATACCTACCTCTCTACCCTACTTATTTACTCTACCTATCTACTCTACCTATCTACCCTTCCTACCTACCTATCTATCTACCTATCTACCTACCTACTCACTTATCTTACCTACCCACCCTACTTATCTACCTACCTATACACGTCGACTAGGGCGGGCTGTAAGCGTGGATCAAAACATTGTTACTCTGAATGTAAGACGGACCTATGTCCCCTGGTGTCTACCTACCTACCTATCTATCTATCTATATATTCCATTTGATTCAGTTTATTTTGTAGAGCCCAAAGTCACAAATTTGCCTCAGAGGGCTTTATAATCTTTACACATACAACATCCTTGACCTTTAACTTCACATTGGATCAGGAAAAACTGTCCTGTTAAGAAAGACTCATTGACAGAATCTAAAGAAAGGTGGAAATTAAAGGCTGAAAACAGGAACAAACAACAAGATCCGGTTTGCAGACAGCAACAGACAGTGAATAGATGAATTGTCGCTAGAGGCACGTACCCGCGCTCCGAAGAGCAGCTGTCCTTCGCACAGGGCCTGGAAGATGGCAGATCAACAAACGCGAAATCCGATTCAGGCTGAAAAGTGGCTGTTTAAAGTCCGCAAACTACTTCCTGGTCCGAGCCGGAAGGTGGCTGTAAAATTTCTGCGTACTTCACTCTGATCCGAGCCGGAAAGTGTCTCTCTACGTGGGTTGACCGGCAGGCAGGATCGACTGTGACGCCCGAGTCTCGACACAGGATAGACAGGTCTAACCGCTAATCTCCATGGAATGAGCGTGAGGTCCTCTTCTCGCAGGTGGGACCCGAGGCTTGACACTGGCAGGAAGGTAAAATAAACAGGAAATCAGACAAAACTCACTGTTAACTAACAGGCTACCAGTGTATCCCCTGCCATTGTAACAGGGTGGCGGCCCGCCCCCCTGAAATCTCCGCCCGCCACCCTGTAATTTTCGCTCCCTAAACACTTCTCGGAGCGCGCACCAGAGCAATGCGCGCTTCGGCATTGGGGAGCTCTGCTGTGCTGCGCACACGGGTGAAACACCCCCTCCTCGTCGACAACGCCGGCACTAGTCCCGCCCCCCTGAAGCTGTAAACCTAGGGGAAACACTGGGCTACTCACGGACAACAATGCCAATAAGGTATTGTTACCCTCTCCCTCGTCCGCGGACAGCCAGAAGACAGTTGATAGTGTATACCTGACCACTCTAGATGAGACTGTGGGAGGTGGGGGGGGGGGGGGTGAAGGGGGTTCGTATGGAGGGCCCAAAAGACTGAAGTGTACTGGTTTAAGAAAAGGGTCGATCTTCAAAGATTGCGGGAGCTTGAGCTTCAACGAGATGGGGTTGATAACGGAACTGGAGGGGAACGGGCCAATGAGTCTGGGGGAGAGCTTCTGGGATTCAACACGTAAGGCTATGTCCCTGATAGAAAGCCAGACTTGTTGGTCGGGGAGATAAGTCGGGGCAGGTGTCCAACGGTGGTTAGCCAGATGCTTGTTCTGTTCTGAAGACCGAAGTAGAGCGGCACAAGTCTCCTTTAAACAGCGAAGCATGGCGTCTATCTCCGGGTTAAGCCTCTCGGTTTGCCCATTGGTTTGAGGATGAAAGCTGGATGAAGGGCTAGCGGTGTCGCAGAGGCTGCGGCAGAATGTCTTCTATACCCTGGAGGTGGACTGGAGACCTCGATCAGAAACAATGTCAACTGGGATACCGTGGAGCCTAAAAACATGCTGGACCAACAAGTCTGCGGTCTCGTGGGCAGACGGGAGCTTCGGAAGCAGAATGAAGTGAGCGCTTTGGAAAAACTTTCCACAATAGTCAGGATGATCGTATTGTTCTTGAGGTAAAATCAAGGCCATATGTGACCAAGGTCTGTGGGGATTGGCAGGGGCCGTACAAACCAATGGGGGCTCTGTGCGAGGCCTTGCCCCATGCACAAGTGGTACAGGCAAGGACATAAGCTTGGGTGTCATTGTCCAGAGAGGGTCACCAGAAGGAGCACCGGAGCCAATTAATATTGCGTCTTATTCCATGACCTGGGAGTCGTAAGCCTGTAGAACACGGGAACTGTCAGAAAAAGGAATAAACAGCCACCCGGAGTTAGGCAACAATCCCCACAACTCCAGTTGAGGACAGATTGGCACTGATTGAGGGCAAGACAGCATCAATCTTGCCTCTAACACAGTGGTTGCCAACCCGTCCATCGCGATCGACCGGTCGATCTCGGAAACGTTCCCTGTCGCTCTCCAAGATAAAATGAAAGTATATTCAGAAACACATTGTTCCTCATTCTCGAACATTTTCTGAAGTGTCTTCTGAAATGTTTTCTTCCTGACTGGAAGATCGACGTCAGAAAAGATCTCCGCCTGGTGTTAATGAATGCCTGAAAACGGGTTCTCTGACAGCCGTGTTCTCAGCTCTGCTCCCTCAAAGAGGGGAACGTAGTTTACAGTGGTCCTACAGG
>CM070088.1:21047483-21084983 GCA_036178185.1 Liparis tanakae
CTTTACATATATATGAGTCACGAGGATATCGTGGAGAAGAAAAACCCAGAAGTAGAATGTCTACAGACGACGGCAACCTCAGAACCATATTCATGTGCCGTGTGATCGAGGTATGAAGATAACCTTCATGTGACCACCGTGAACACAGAGAAGACATCATTTACTACATGTTTAATAATCAGAAGTATATACATAATAGTCTTAATACCTGGTTTCAGATACAAAGTGTTGTTAATGCAACTTAAGCCGACACGCACGGAAATCAGAATCGGAACCTTTTATTACGAAGTATGTTTTCATATAGCCTACAGTAATGTGTCATTGTGCAACATTGTACAGTAACATTAAACAATCAACACAGTGCAAGAATGACATATAACATATAAAATAAAGTGCACACACTAACTGGTAACAGTACTTTAAACCTCAAATAAAGCAAATATATATAATAATTGACTCTTATACCACAAGGAATTTTCAGCCATATATATATATATATATATATATATATATATATATATATATATATATATATATAACATTTACAAGAGATTGCACAGTCGGATCCATGTCCTAAAGTCTACTTGGAGACCTTAGGGTGGACGGAGGGGACAGAGAGTGGACAGCAAAGGTTGTTTAACAACACATGTCTGATGGTCCGGTCTCTGATTCCATAGATGAGAGAACTCAGACATCTGGGGAACAGGAAAATGCACACATACAAAACATTTTGGATGCGTACGAATACTATCCTCGTTACAATTCTCCAAAAGGAGATAAGGATGGGGTTGTAGATAGTGGAGGACAGACTGAGGCCCAGCTGCACCACATGCAGCAGCAGTGTGTTACGAGCCTTTCGGGCCGAAGCGTTGTCTGTGGAGGCCGACCTGGCTGCTATCATCACACCGATATAGGTGGACGTGACTGCCACACTAGCTGAGATAAACAGAAAATAGGTGTAGGCTTTATCATAATAATCAGACATTGACCCAAGAAACATAGATATGTCACTGCAAAAGTCATTCATCTGAAG
Organism: Liparis tanakae; assembly: GCA_036178185.1. NCBI lineage: Eukaryota > Metazoa > Chordata > Actinopteri > Perciformes > Liparidae > Liparis > Liparis tanakae. Next base: position 21,048,517 of record CM070088.1, read on the forward strand.
ACTCTCCAGATCTTCAAATGGGAAATCTAACAGCAGAATAACTCGAATGAGGATATTCAGTGAACTGAAGGCCCAAACCACAAAGATGGCCCCTGCTGTGTTTCTCATGGTGATGATGGCAGTGTGCCTCAGTGGGAAGCACACCGCCACATATCTCTCCAGAGACATCACCACCAGTGTGAGAGGAGAGATTTCATTGGTTAAATCAGCGAGCATGGCGAGAACACCACACACAGGATACGTCAGTGTTATCCTAAAAGCAGCCAATAGGTAGAGTAACTGGCTCAGTGCCATCTGCACCGTGTCTGCACAAAGAAGGTTAAACAGGAGGATGTAACGGGAGGTCTCACAGAACACCAGTTTACTCCTCAAGGTGAACAACATCATCCCGTTAATGAACAGAAACACACAGCACCATAAGGTTGTCAGGCCGGTCAGCATCACCTTCTCCAGTAATCCCTGATACTGCAGTCCACCTGTGACGTTGACCTGGGACTGATTTACAGAAGACATGTTTGTGAAGCAATTAAGACATTAACTGACAGAGCAGACAACCAACATATCTTAGAGTTTGAAATCCTGCAACAACAAAAATATACAACACCAGCAACAATGAAAAGTGAAGAATAAATCCCCCTGTGCAGACAGCTGGCAGGTCAGAGCTGGTCTGCCAGGTGCGCTTCCCCTCACATTGTGTATATGAGCTCTGCCCTCACGCCCATTTCAGGTGTCACCCACATGTGATGAGCATGGTCATGTGACGTCTTCCACGTGGACACCAGCACAGCGGAGCCTGTGTTTCTCTTAGTGGACTTCTGACGCAGTATTATTTCAACGTTGTTTTTTAACTTGTATTAAGCATGGTCGTCATTCTGAATATCACTTTGTAGAAAGATTTCCTGATCGTCAGCAACAAAAACTAGAATGTGTCCGAATGTGATCATAGAAGATTGCCTGCAGCTTAGTCTCCCCAATCATCAAACCCACAGTTACTCTACTAAAAACATGGAGCAGCATGTCTTCATGTACCTACCTACCTGACCTATCTACCCTACCTATCTACCCTAACTATCTTCCCTACCTATCTACTATACCTACCTATCTACTATACCTACCTATCTATCTACCTATGTATCTACTTATCCTACCTACCTACCCATCTAACCACCTACATTACCTACCTACCCTACCTATATGCACTGGTGATCAGCCAGCCAGTTTCCCATGTCTCGTCGGCGGCTCCAGTTCCCCGTGTCCCGTCGCGGCTCCAGTTCTCCGTGTCCCGTTGCGGGTCCAGTTCCGCGGGTCTAGTTCCCTGTGTCCCGTTGGCGGCTCCAGTTCCCTGTGTCCCGTCGCGGGTCCAGTTCCCTGTGTCCCGTCGGCGGGTTCAGTTCCCTGTGTCCCGTCGGCGGGTCCAGTTCCCTGTGTCCCGTCGGCGGCTCCAGTTCCCCGTGTCCCGTCGGCAGCTCCAGTTACTTATGTCATGTCTCTATCCCGGCCGGTCCAAGTTCCACGGGACGTAAGAAGAGATCGTCTAAATGAAAGACAGACCTATATCGGCCAGTATCTACCTACCTACATATCCATCCATCTATTCAATTTAATTTTGTTTATTTTGTATAGCTCAAGTCACAAATTACAAATGTACTTCCGAGGGTTTACAATCGGTACACATACGACATCCCTGATATTTGACCTCACATCAGATCATGAAAAACTCGCAAAGAAAAAGAAAAACCCTCCAGCTACCTTGACAGAATGTGGTACATGGCCTGTTAGCAAAGACACATTGACATTATCTAATAGAGAGCTGCCAATTAAAGGTAAAACATTTTTAAGCAGCCTCGTCGGGATGGGGTCCAGGAGACAGGTAGACGGGGTCCAAGAGACAGGTAGACGGGTCCAAGAGACAGGTAGATGCGTTCCAAGAGACAGGTAGTCGGCGTCTAAGAGACAGGTCGATGGGGTCTAAGAGACAGGTAGACGGTTCTAAGAGACAGGTAGACGGGGTCAGTTATACACCAGGGCATACAGCGGTTTCCAAGGCCACTCCACTTGAGGACAGACCACTGGTTGAGGGCAAGAGATTATTAATATTGCCTCTAATAGTTAGAATATTTTCATTAAAGAAGTTCATAAAGTCATTACCACTGAGGTCTTGAGGAATACACGGCTCCACAGAGCTACTACTACCACTACTACTACTACTACTAATTATACTACTACTACTGCTACTACTACCACTGAGGTCTATACGAATACTCGGCTCCACAGAGCTGTGACTCTGTCAGCTTTAGAGCTAAAGAGAAACCTGGTCTGGTTCTTCTTCTGGTCCTGTGAGGACTAGACTGCCCTGACATTACAGAGGGCCTTCTTATAAGTTTTAAGACTATCTCGCCAAACTAAGCGGGATTCTTCCTGATTAGTTGAACGCCAAATGCTTTCAAGCTTTCGTGATACTTGCTTTAGTTTGAGGTCTGAGGGTTATACCAGGGAGCAAACCTCCTTTGCCTCACTGTCTTCTTCTTCAGGTGGGCTATCGAGTCCAGTGTCATTCTCAGTGAGCCAGTGGCACTATGGACAAGATGATTAATCTGGGACGGACTAAAGTTATATATCTATCTATCTATCCATCCATCCATCTACTGTATCTATCCATAAATCTATCTATCTATCCATCTATCCATCTATCTATGCAACCCAAGTAAGATGTACGGCAACCCAGCTCGAGTTCTTTGGAGAAGACTGCTTTACGTTAAGACAGATGCTGGAAATTAAAGTCCCCTTTTCCACTATTTACTTTGGACCTTTCTAATTTCTAAGTTCAACTTTGCCATACTTTGTCCCAGAGGTACGGTCGTCCCATCTCTGTGAAGATTCCTGATAAACATGTCAATATTTACTGAACACATTAATGAGTAAAGGTTTTAATATTTAATGTGTCTTAATGAGGAACCAGGAGACCGGGTCAGAAGGGAGCAGTTCTCTCTGTGACTCCTCAGTGTTTTCATCAGCTGAACAATAACGTTGTGCAACTAATACACTGCATTTAGTGATATGAGCTTTTTTTTAATTTCCCGACCCAAACAAACAAGGACTAAATTTGCAGTTGTTGGCCGAAGTTCAATGAACTTCTGACTTCTTAATTTAAAAAGAAGTACCAAACACCAACAATCAAATAAGAAATAAACATGTATGTACAAGTTCTTGTTCTACAGGTTAAAAACAATAAAAATAATGCAAATAGATAAACATGATATTCAGATAGATGGACAGCATGATTATGTACATATTTACATCATATGCAAATATGTATGTATAATGTATGCATACGTTATACGTACATATATGTACAACCTATGCATACAACCTCTGCATACATGAATGTATAGCATATACATTCAATGCACATGCATGTACATTGAATGTAAATCGAATTGAATGCTTTCCATCTCTGCCTCTGTTCTTTCCACATTTGAAATATAGAACATTTACGTACATATTCTGTGTTTCCCTCAGTTGAACCTTCAGGTGTTTTAATTGATTGACTTTTGAAGGAAAACCGCATCAAACCATTTGAATTTGATTGAAAGTGCCAGGAGACCCTCAACAAAACCACAGCATACTTATGATGCACCTGTCAGCAGCTCTCCATAGTGAGGTAGGCCTCTCAACCCTTTAGTCGTGACCTCCATCTTATGGGGTCTTCTGCCGTCCGTCATGATCCAGACATGTGTCCGTCTCATCCTCGTCGGCCATTTGCGTTGGAAATAATTATTCTGTTTCGTTGTGAGAAATCAAAAGTACTTTATGCACATCTGCAGTGGTCGGGTCGTCCAATCAACGTCCCATAATGATTCAATGCAAAAACAGTATAAAGACGTCCTCTTCAACACTTTCCAGCTCATTCTGGGGAATCCCGAGAAAATGTGAACATGGCTCTTACTGCAGGCCGACAGAGACCCGATTAGGGATGGGTATCGATTCGGTTATTTTCAGTACCGGTGCTAAACCGGTACTTTTAAAATGCTACTGGTGCCTAAACGGTGCCTGACCTGATTCTTTTAAAAAAGAAAGCACAATGAGGACATTAAAACCCTCTTGGCCAGATTTCTTGTAAAAGCCGTTATCATGGCCAAAAACGGATATCAGAGTGTCACGCTTGTAGCTAGCATTAGCTACGAGCTAGCTGGAACATGGTTATAATGGCTAATTATTATTTGTTGGCCTACTTTTATGAATGCAATACTTGCAATCAACGTTACGGTACTAATCTGAGTTAAGGCTGCTCATCATCGTCGGTCACCCCATCGCGCCCTGCCTGACGCTGGTGTGCTCCGCAGCTGTGTGCTCTTCATTACTCCCATGTTCCTGACCCCCATATTCCTGACCCCCATGTTCCTGACCCTCATGTTCCTAACCCTCATGTTCCTGAGCCCCATGTTCCTGACCCTCATGTTCCTGACCCTCATGTTCCTGACCCTCATGTTCCTGAGCCCCATGTTCCTGACCCTCATGTTCCTGACCCTCATGTTCCTGAGCCCCATGTTCCTGACCCTCATGTTCCTGACCCTCATGTTCCTGACCCCATGTTCCTGACCCTCATGTTCCAGACCCCCATTTGTTCCATTCTGGCTTGAAGCCCGGAGAACAGTTTTAACAATAATGTCTTGTCAAGGTCAGCTTTACATTATATACATAGAATGGATATGTTTATTCACAACTTCACATTTGATTATGAATATGACTTCTGCCTTTTAAGATATAGTTAACTTCTGAGACCAGACCTTGAAGATTGAAGTGCTCCATTTACTTACTTTGGACTTGTTAGAAACCACTTGAGGCATTAATTGCATAAATATTTAATGAAGACAGGATGAGCAAAGCTTTGGATATTTAATGTGTCTAAATTAGTCATCACGGGATTGGATCAGCTTTGGGGATTCCTCTCGATGATACCCGAGAGTGTTTCACTAAACTCAAGACACTATAGTTTCATAACAACAACAGACTATTGGATTATTCTGAGATTTAATCAGAAGTCAAACTTTTACTGACATGCATCTACTGCTGCTTTCTATTTTATTTTGGCCATTTAGTGTTAAAGCAGAATAGTATGAATCCTCAGAAAATAGAAAATAAATAATACATTATTATTTGTATAGTCATTTAAAGGTGCTCAAAGTCTCCTTTGATGGTAAAAAATAAACAATACAAGCAATAACAATTTAAACAAGGCAGATTGATTAAATTATAAGGACGTTGGTATATTGTCATTTTATAATAAAACTTCAAAAGCACACAAAAACAGCCGATCTGTGAGGCTAAAGCTGGGTCACAGGAAATATGTACAAGCAATAACATATCTGGGTGCAAGCATACAGTTTGAGCAGAATCAGAGCTGATTCAAGCGCAGGCAGAGAATATTTGAGTACTCCAAGGGAAAGCATTACAAAAAGGGAAGTAAAATCAAGGAGTCAGGCTCCCAGATTAAAAGAACACAATCTTGACTAAAGATGAAAAAATGTCCACTGGGCACAGTTTCCCCTTAGTGTGAGTACATGCTTGGTCATATGTTCAATTCACCATCACATCTGTGGCCGTATGTGGCTTTGGAGCAGAGCTATCAACTGACCCCCCCCCCCCCCCCCCCCCCCAAAAAAAATATTTTGTAGTGACGATAAACTGGGAACGCCTCGCTAAGGTTAGTGAAGTCTTCAACTCCTACCTCCCAAGAATGCTATCGCGCTGATAAGGAACATGGAACCTGATCGGGCCGCATTCTGAGTTCTCTGGAACTTTGAAGAAAGACTTTCGGTAAGAAGTATGTGAGAAAGGGGAAATCGGGCTGTATTCAGCAGGGAAAGAGAACTATGGAGCACTATGGACTCGGACTGAGGATATTGTCGAGACGTAGAAACAGCATGTTGAGGCACTCCTGAACCCAATTCTAGGGTTGACAAACTAGGGAAAGTTTACTAGAGGGTCATGAACTGATTGTCAAATCTCAGATCTAGGAGGAGCATTGCAGATTCCATTCTGGTATGAGTCTGAAGCGACTCCTCCCAGCAGCCCCTCGCCGCCTTCGGTTTCTGTTAGCCCATGGTCTGACTCCCAAGGTAAAGTGGTCATTCTTCGCTGACAGATTCTCTATAGAGCTGCACTGTCTGGCCCTCTCTTTACTCACCACCTCGCCTGTCAAACTTTGAGTTCTATCTTAATGGAGTCTTGGCAGATATTGTCTTGGTCGGGGCTTTCCAGTTCATGCCCCAGATATGGAAGGACTTCTGTGAGCCATGGTGGGCCTTTCCTAGATTTTCACCGGAAGACCAATGGAAAGTGGGAGTGGGAAACCAAAGATCTGGGAACTTCTCTGTGTTGTACACTGAAACCCACTTTCCTGGAGCACACATTTTCCATGGTAGAAATGTACGTCTAGCTTGAAGTGCTCCGTGGGTTATCAGCATCCTCTTTTCCCTCATTAGGCAGTCATTGTGCCGCCGGTCCAGGCCCACCCGTGCATGATCTGGAAGGAAACCTGTTCTGCGCTGTACCTCACAACCGCTATGTTGTCGACCAACAGTGGAACTGATCCCAGCTATCAATTCAGGGGAGAACGTTTTGGCCTTATTCTACGGATCTCCCTCTAAAGAGTTGAAACTCAAAGACGCACACGCCGGCGTATTTGCCCCTATGAAATAGGATCTGTTACGAACTCTTCAGTCCGATTGGTCGGCATCAAGCTCCTTTACTTAATGTCATCCTGCTGCTACGCCATCATCAACGACCGACTGGCCTGGATGTGCACTGCTAATCCACCAATACCTGGTATATTGGAGGGATGCAGTCTGGAATTCTTTTTTTCAATTTATACCATGTGACATATCCACTTTTTTGTTTTTATCATATAGTAATGGTCTGATGCAGCCATTCAACAGTTGATCTGTTGAATTTGTCTCACTTCTATCGGTCAAAGAAGAAGAGACTGAGCATCTCTCAGGCCCTCTTCATCTAGTAGCACCTCAACTCCAAGTTCTCTCCTTATATCCAACCTCCTTTACCTATCTCTCAGGCTGAGCCCGGCCAACCTACATAGGAAACTCATTTTGACCACTTGTATCCGATACCTCGTTCTTTCGGTCACGACCAAGAGTTAGTGAGGGTCGAATCGTAGACCGACCAGTAAATTGAGAGCTTTACCTTCCGGCTTAGCTCCTCTTCACCAAGTCTGATTTACAGATTGTTTTACTGCTGCAGCCTGTCGATCTCTCTCCATCTTACCCTCACTCGTGAACAGGACCCCGAGACACTTGAACTCCTTTGCTTGGGTCGCTCTGTCCCCACCTAGAGGGAGCAATGCATCTTCAATTTGAGGTTTCTCAAAAGATCAAAGCCTCCTTTCCAGCACCCTGGCATAAGCTTTCCCCAGGAGGCTCAGTAGTGTGATACCACGATAGTTCGAGCACACTCTCCGATCGCCCTTGTTGAAAATGGGAACCACCACCCTGGTCTGCCAGTCCATGGCCAATGTTCCTGACCCCCATGCAACATTGAAGAGTTGGGTTAACCGAGACAGCCCAACATTGTCCAGCACCTTCAGCATCTCAGACTTTTGACTCCCTTTGCGGCCTCTGCCAGGGATATGAGTGCATCCACCCCCTAATCTTCAGGCGCTGTCTTGTCTCCAGGGACATGTTAGTCGGATTCAGAGGGTCCTTAAAGTGCTCTATCTACCTTATTCATGGCCTCTTTGAACTCCTCCCATGCCTAAGTTGTAGCATCCACGACGACAGCAGCTGCCTCAGAAGACCCCTCGGCCAACCAGGCCCGAAAGGCCTCCTTCTTCGGCTTGTCAGCTTCGCTCACCCCCTGTGTCCACCACCGGGTTCTCGGGTGACCGATGACCTCACGACCACAGCTCCTATCGGCCGCCTCCTCAATAGAAGCTTTGAACATGGTCCACTCAAATTCCATGTCCCCTACCTCCCTCAGGATGTGTGAGAAGTTCATCCGGAGATGGGAGTTGAAGACCTCCCAGACCGGGTCCTCCACCAGACGGTCCCAGTTCACTACACGTTTGGATTTGTCAGGTCTTTCTAGCCGACTCCCATCTGATCCAACTCACCACCGGGTGGTGATCAGCTGACCGCTCTGCTCCTCTCTTCACCCGAGTGTCCAAAGCAGACGCAGATCAGATGATACCATCATACAGTCCATCATTGATCTCCAGCCTCAGGTGTTCTGGTACCAGATCCACTTATGAGCCCCCTTATGTGATTACATTAACATTCAAATAAATCCTGTCAATAGAATCCTTAGTAATTCCTCATAAGTCTTCCAACAGTTTAGTTTGAATAGAAAATACAATGACATGGAAAAGTTTATTGAGAAATATCTTTCGGATTACATCACTAGATCTTGTCACCAGGGCTACGTGTGATGCTATGTCATGACGTTGGTGGGAGTTATCAAGTGCTTAAAATGCATGAGCGAACAAGGGAGCTCAGCAGACCCGTTCTGCTCTCATGTAATCGAGCATGGCCTCCAACATGCTCACCGTCACATCTGGGGAAATGCATGTGGACTACTTTCCTTGTTGCACTTGAACTCCAGAGACACACCTGCCAAGATGACAGACTTCTACTCTGCAAGAAAGACTTGTGTGTAATGATTATGTCATGCCGGTCATGTGTTTTCTTTGTTCCTAAATGATGTTTCAGATTATTCTAAATGATTATCTGTCTGGTTAGAACCCTTTTGACATTCTGTCTCAATATCATTAATATGTCAAATCTAACTCAGACCAACACGTATGTTGGACTGCGGGGAACGCTAGAAATTGTGTTGTTTTCTGCTCCAATCACGGTGCCGTGCTGTGTGTTTCTGTTCATTAACGGGGTGATGTTGTTCACCTTGAGGAGTAAACTGGTGTTCTGTGAGACCTCCCGTTACATCCTCCTGTTTAACCTCCTTTGTGCAGACACGGTGCAGATGGCACTGAGCCAGTTACTCTACCTATTGGCTGCTTTTAGGATAACACTGACGTATCCTGTGTGTGGTGTTCTCGCCATGCTCGCTGATTTAACCAATGAAATCTCCCCTCTCACACTGGTGGTGATGTCTCTGGAGAGATATGTGGCGGTGTGCTTCCCACTGAGGCACACTGCCATCATCACCATGAGAAACACAGCAGGGGCCATCTTTGTGGTTTGGGCCTTCAGTTCACTGAATATCCTCATTCGAGTTATTCTGCTGTTAGATTTCCCATTTGAGAACCTGGAGAGTCTCCAGATGGATGACTTTTGTTCGAAGGAAAAATTGAGACTCGGCCTGATGTCCACTGATTATGGCGAAGCGTACAGTTATTTTCTGTTTATCTCAGCTAGTGTGGCAGTCACGTCCACCTACATCAGTGTGATGATAGCAGCCAGGTCGGCCTCCACAGACAACGCTTTGGCCCGAAAGGCTCGTAACACACTGCTGCTGCATGTGGTGCAGCTGGGCCTCAGTCTGTCCTCCACTATCTACAGCCCACTGGTTTTCGCTATCACAAAGGTCTCTGACAGGTTGACGATCATGCGTATCTGGAGTGTTCTCTATGTGAGCCTTGTCCTTTTCCCCAGATGTTTGAGTACACTCATCTACGGCATCAGAGACAAAACCTTCAGGTCCTTCCTCTTGTACAATCTCAGTTGTAGAATCAAACGGTCGATCAATCCAGCAAAGGCTAAGCTCTCCCTCTAGACTACTTTCAACGAGTTAACTATTGTTGGAACGTTGAATTGTTTGACAGTTTGAACAAATAATATTAATGAAAGCATTTTATTTTATGTAAATGTCAGCATGTTAATAATAATAATAATAATAATAATACACAATTACAATACAGTAAAATTAACATGGCTAGTTTTGCATCAGTGATTTGATTTATCTGTATTGTTGCACAGAGTATATTTGAGTTCAATGTGTTTTATTTTATTGTGAATTGTAACATAAAAGGTGGTTTAAATATGTTGTAAGTGCATGTGCATTAAACTCTTTGAACTCTCCAACATATTTCGTACTATGTTGCAAAAAGCACAAGTGATACTCGTGAATAACTTGCAGCTACTGAGCTAACGGTCGGACACGATGCATCTTCACTCTTCTTATGTCTCGATAAATTAAATTCTAAAGCCGTAATTAATGAGCTCTTTGAACCCACCCAATTACAATTCTATCAATTCATTAATTTGATATATTAGATATTACTTGACCACATGCTGTATAGTGTTGAGCTCAATAATCAGAACTTAACTTAAGTGTGTTAACTTAAATATTACCATTGCCAAAGTCCCTTAGGAAGTAAATGTTAACTTCAATGTTAAATGAATGTTAAATTAAATGGTAAATATATAAATGAAGTTTGAAAAAACTGTCATATACCAAACCAAACCAGGGCTAAACCAATTCAATGAAATTCAGGTTGACCCAGGACAGAGTCTTGAGGGACCCCAGTAGTGAGAGGAAGAGGAGTGGACCCAGGTTGGAGCCTTGATGAATCCCTATAGGAAGAGGTTCTGGTACAGATCCTCTCCAAGTTACCCGGTAAGTGAGTTTGTTGAGGTCAGATGAGGAAAGGGAGAGTGCAGTGCCTGAGGTACCAGGACCTGAAGGGAGGAGATATAGAGCTGGTGGTTCAATGTGTAAAATGCTGAAGAAAGGTCTAGAAGGATAAGGACAGAGGAGACAGAGGATGCTCTCGCAGTGTGGAGGATGAGGACAGAGGAGAGAGGTCTCTGTTGAGTGGCCTTGAATCCAGACTGGTGAGGGTCCAGAAGGTTGTTGCAGTGGAGATAGGAGGACGCTCGGTTGAAGATAGCTCGCTCCATCAGTCTTGGGACGATACTCTACGCTCAGCCTTCGACGAAGGGACACAAATTGATGGTCAGCTGACCTGAACACAACACAAAAGTGGTTCCGAGGGAATCGGTTCGATGCTCACCCAAAGCCTTGGGTCATTGATCTCCTGGACCGACTGGGCACTGAGTATTTCTTTACGACCCTGGATTCAACCAAAGGCGACCGGCAGATCCCTCTGTCCCCAGAGTCCAAGGAAAAAACGTCCTTCCATATTTTAGGCTTATGCTGTGTTTTATTTTTACTGATTTACTGTATGGAATGTTATATTTGTGATTGTTTTGTTGATAAGCTGGAGGATATATATGTATGTATATATATACATAAACAGGACTGTCTCAGAAAATTTGAATATTGTGATAAAGTTCTTTATTTTCTGTAATGCAAAAACATGTTGTAAAACAAAAATGTCATGCATTCTGGACTCATTACAAATCAACTGAAATATTGCAAGCCTTTTTATTCTTTTAATATAGCTGTTTATGGCTTACAGCTTACTCAAATATCCTATCTCTAAATATTAGAATATTTCCTCAGACCAAGTAAAAAAAAAAGATTTATAACAGCAAAACAAAATCAAACATTGTAAAATGTCCATTAATGCACTCAGTACTTGTTGGGAATCCTTTTGCACGGATTACTGCATCAATGCGACGTGGCATGGAGGCAATCAGCCTGTGGCATTGCTGAGGTGTTATGGATGCCCAGGATGCTTCAATAGCGGCCTTTAGCTCATTTGTATTAGCAAAATCCAAGTTGCTTGAAATCCAGTGTGAAGCTCCCAGTCAGTGATGGTTTGGGGAGCCATGCCAGCTGCTGGTGTTGGTCCACTGGGTTTCATCAAGTCCAGAGTCAATGCAGCTGTGGACCAAGAGACTTTAGAGCACTACATGCTTCCGTCTGCTGAAAAGCTCTATGGAGATGAGGATTTCATTTTCCAGCATGATCTGGCACCTGCCCACAGTGCCAGAACCAGCAGTAACTGGTGTACTGACCATGGCATTACTGTCCTCCATTGGCCTGCCAGTTCCCCTGACCTGAACCCCAGAGAGAATGTGTGGGGTATTGTGAAGAGGAAGCTGAAAGACACCAGACCCAACAATGCAAATGAGCTAAAGGCCGCTATTGAAGCCTCCTGGGCATCCATAACACCTCAGCAATGCCACAGGCTGATTGCCTCCATGCCACGCCGTGTTGATGCAGTAATCCGTGCAAAAGGATTCCCAACCAAGTATTGAGTGCATTAATGGACATTTTACAATGTTTGATTTTGTTTTGCTGTTATAAATCTTTTTTTTTTACTTGGTCTGAGGAAATATTCTAATATTTAGAGATAGGATATTTGAGTTTTCTTAAGCTGTAAGCCATAATCAGCTATATTAAAAGAATAAAATGCTTGCAATATTTCAGTTGATTTGTAATGAATCCAGAATGCATTTTTGTTTTTTTAATTGCATTACAGAAAATAAAGAACTTTATCACAATATTCTAATTTTCTGAGACAGTCCTGTATATATCACCTTGTCTCCACTACATACTAAATAATTTAAAAGTCTCTTATAAAAACCAGGACCACCCTCAAAATGTTATTTAATTTTTCATGATTTGTTCATAAATATGCTGTGATTCAGGTTTTCCTATTTACTGTATGAGAACATTTATTATTAATAATTATTCTCATATTTTGCCTACTTTGCTGAGATTAAGATGGAGAATATGTAAATATAAATATATTTAAAACATGTGTATATGTATTTATTAGGTTTTACTTATTCTCATCTGCTGTCTGGGATTGTTTTGTTCCTGAAGAAGAGGAAGTAAACACGATACACCACTACATCAAAACGGCCGCTAGGGGGCGCCATGCTCTCTGTCATTCCACCCCAAGTCCGACGCAGACAATATCGGTGCTTTTACTCTGAAAGGGCAAACCGGAACCGTGTGCGTTTCATTGTCCGGGCTGGTGCACGCTCGTCGCCATGGTGCAGATGATGGAGTCGCAGTGCGAGTACTTCATGTACTTCCCGGCGGTGCCCATCACCGACCTGTCGGACCCGGCGCGCTACCGCACGCTGCCCCGCCGGAGCCACCTGTACCTGGGCGAGACGGTCCGCTTCCTGCTGGTGCTGCGCTGCAGGGACGCGGGCGCGACGCCGCCCGAGCCCGGGCCCGGTAAGGGGGGTGGGGGGGGGGGGGGGGGGGTATTATTGATATTATTATTATTATTATTATTATTATTATTATTATTATTATGTACATGTTTCACTTGCATGTGCAGGTGAGATCAAAAGACACCTTGATGTCTTAGAATGATGTCAGAGAAGAATGTGCAGGAAAGACATCGATATTTAAATATTTATCCATATATATCCATATAGATATATAAATATATATAGATATATAAATATAAATACATGTATATACATATATATACATATACAATATATATATATATACAGATATAAACCTATATACATATACATACATATATAGAAATATGTATCAATTTATTAATATACATATAGAAATATATACAAATATATATATACATATATAACTATATATATACATATAGAAATATATATATATACATATGTATAAATATATATCCATACATATCCATATATACCTATATATATATATATATGTATATACGCATATATGGGTATATATATATATATATACACGCACACATATAATTATTAATAGATATTATATGTAATCTATGAAGACTATGAACAGTAATTTCTATTTATTTAAAAAAAAGAATCAATAATCAAAAATAATCTGAAGAACATTCTTTAAATCGTTGAATAAATGTTCACAGAAACAAAAGCAAGAAACACAACAAGTTGTTGTCATGGAAGTTATGAATGAAGAGAAAAGTCAAAGGACGTCTGTTAATACTGATGAAACCAGGCCTAACCGGGCCTAACCAGGGCTAAACACTGAACACGGGCCTAACCAAAGCCCGTGGGGTTCTGACTTCCTGCCTGTGGCGTCCTAGCGGCGGGCGCCGGCGGCTTCGGGACGGAGTCGGCCGGCGGCCGGGCGTGGCGGGAGCTGGCCGGCTCTCTGTGCGCCGTGGCCAGCGTGAGTCCGGGGGACGGCGGCCGCCACCGAGGCCACCATCACCACGGCTACGGGGGCGAGGCCGACGAGGACGGCGAGGAGGACTACATGGCGGCGGCGGAGGCGGCCATCGCGGCGCTCGGCAGCCGGATGGACTCGCGCTGCCGCGGCTTCAGGGACTGCAGACCGCTGCTCATCCACAACAGCTCCGGCACCGGCAGCCGGGAGTTCCGCAGGGCGCCGGTTCAGGTCCTCCACCGTTCTGCACCGCGCCACACACACGCAGCACGGAGTGTGTGGCGCCACGCACTGACAGTGTGTGTGTGTGTGTCTGTGTGTGTGTCTGTGTGTGTGGGTGTGTGTGTGTGTCTGTGTGTGTGTGTGTGTCTGTGTGTGTCTGTGTCTGTGTGTGTGTGTGTGTCTCCAGTCTCCTCTGGATGAGCCCGTGGTCCTGACCGATGAGGTCATCTTCCCTCTCACCGTGTCCCTGGACAAGCTGCCCGTCAGCACCCTGAAGGTCAAGGTCAGGAGAGCTTTGAGTCACACACAGCCAGAGAGAGTGGGACGGACACCATGTGACGCCTCTTCCTCTTCCTCTTCCTCTTCAGGTGATGGTGACGGTGTGGAAGAAGGAGGCGGAAAAAGCGGAGGTGCAGGAGCTCGGGTACCTGAGCGTCCTGCAGCAGAGAGAGCCGACACACACCTTCAGACACGACCTGAACACCTTCAAGGCCCAGGGTGACACACACACACACATACACACATAGACACACAGACACACACAGACACACACACACACACAGACGATAACCTCCTGTGAACGTTGGCTCCGCCCACAGTGAGCACCACCCTCACCGTCCTGCCTCCGCCCGCCGTCCGCTGTAAGCAGATGACCGTCTCCGGGAGGCACCTCGCCGTGCTCAAAGGTCAGAGGCCACGCCTCTCCTCAGGGCTCCCCCCCTAGTGACCCTCTCCTCCTCAGTGCTCCTCCCCCTAGTGACCCTCTCCTCCTCAGGGCTCCTCCCCCTAGTGACCCTCTCCTCCTCAGGGCTCCTCCCCCTAGTGACCCTCTCCTCCTCAGGGCTCCTCCCCCTAGTGACCCTCTCCTCCTCAGGGCTCCTCCCCCTAGTGACCCTCTCCTCCTCAGTGCTCAACGAGTCGTCCCAGGAGGAGCTGAGTGTCCGTGACGTCCGGATCCTCCCCAACCTGAACGCCTCGTACCTCCCGGTGATGCCCGACGGCTCCGTGCTGCTGGTGGACAACGTGTGGTGAGCTCTGAACCCACGTCTTCATCATCAGTGTGCTCATGTGATGATGAAGAGCATCACATGGAAATGATGAAGAGCATCACATGGAAATGATGAAGAGCATCACATGGAAATGATGAAGAGCATCGCATCTAAATGATGAAGAGCATCACAAGTCACGTTATGCTGCGACTTGACGGGACGTCATGTTATTATTATATCACCATGAGTTCCATCATGACATTTTATTACATTTGTTTTGTTACTTTTGTTTTGTTACTTTTGTAACATTGTTTTGTTACATTGTTTTGTTACATTGTTTTGTTACTTTTGTAACATTGTTTTGTTACATTGTTTTGTTACATTGTTTTGTTACATTGTTTGTTAAGTTCTGTTTGTTTTTTCTGTCATATTATATTTCATCATGTTCTGTTCTTTCTGTCACATTATCGTGTCGTGGTCATGTGACCTAACTGAGGGTCGTGGTCATGTGACCTAACTGAGGGTCGTGGTCATGTGAACTAACTGAGGGTCGTGGTCATGTGACCTAACTGACCTCTCCTGCAGCCACCAGTCGGGGGAGGTTGGCATGGCGTCTTTCTGCCGGGTGGAGAGCCCCGCCTCCCGCCTTCCCAGCATGCTCAGCGCCTTGGAGGAGCACGACTTCCTGTTCCAGCTGCACCTCAACGACACGCCGCCAGACGAGGCCAACGAGGTGCGGCGTGTTTCCTGCGTTTCTACAACGTGACCTCACGTGTTTATTGTCTGATGTTGTTCATTATTTCACATTTAATTTAGTTTTCATTATAACTTTTTTAATATTTGGTGTTTTCTGTAAATATTCTGTCCCGGCTAAACAAAGGTTGGACATGGAGAGACGTTTCTACGTCCACATGTTAAAACAACAAGCAGGCTCGGTGTCAACAACGTGTTTACATTTCTGTCAGGAAATAAATATTTGATTACAGTTTACAGAATAATTTACACCCGTGTGTTACTTCAAAGGAACATGAACAATCAGACTTTAAGACATTCTTATTTTCATCACCTGAAACCATGGTAACAGGACCACGAAATCATGGCGGGATTAGCAAGCTAACGCTAGCCAGCTGCTAAATGACATGAATCAAACAAGTGAACGCAGAACGCCGTCGCATCACTCCTCCGTCATCGCAGAGGGACAGGTCATCAACTGACGACTGATTCCTGTTGACAGGAAGTGTTTGAAGTGTTTTAAGTATTTTAAGTGTTTTAAGTGTTTCCATGTCCAGGGGCTGGAGGTTCCCCTGGTCGCTGTGCTGCAGTGGTCGACTCCCAAGATGCCGTTCACCAACTGCATCTACACCCACTACAGGTGAGGACAGGAGCAGCTCAGGTCTCTCTCCTGACCACCAGGGGGCGACTGATTGTATAGAAGTCTATGCTTCATGTGTTGAAGCTGCATTCTCTCTCCTGACCACCAGGGGGCGACTCCTCTGGTTGTATAGAAGTCTATGCATCATGTGTTAGAGCTTCATCCTCTCTCCTGACCACCAGGGGGCGACTCCTCTGGTTGTATAGAAGTATATGTGTCATGTGTTGAAGCTGCATTCTCCCTCCTGACCACAAGGGGGCTCCTCTGGTTGTATAGAAGTCTATATAGTGACTCTACTTGATACTTTGATGTATTCCCTCAGTAAACATTGTAAATGATGAGTTCATGTCTCAATCTCTAGTCTCAAGTATTCTACTATACAACATGATGTCATCATTTATACTTTATGGTCATTTAGAGACCATGAAGCAGGGGGCGCTTTAGGGGCGGAGCTACAGGTGATTGACAGGGGGGTGCTTTAGGGGTGGAGCTACAGGTGATTGACAGGGGGCGCTTTAGGGGCGGAGCTACAGGTGATTGTACAGCATCCAGATACGGTCACTTCCTGTTCCCGGTTGCTAAGGCCCTGGCCCTCTGACGCTCCAGCTGTCTCTCCTCTCTCAGGTTGCCGAGCATCCGGCTGGACGAACCTCGCTTCGTCATGACGGCCAGCTGCCCGAGCACCGTGAAGGTCAAGGAACACTTCAAGGTCAAATACGTGCTGCTCAACAACCTGCAGGACTTCCTGGCCGTGCGGCTCGTCTGGACTCCAGAGGGTCAGTGTGCCGGGTCCCCGTGGGGAGGAGGGGGGGGGGGGGTCCCCCGTCTCCACGGAGCCTCTGATTGGTTGTCGGTGCTGTGCCTGCAGGCCGCGGTCAGACCGACGACTCGGCGCTGGCGGCCGTGGTGTGCCACTCCCCCCTCAGTAACCTGGGCCAGTGTCGCCGGGGCAGCACCGTGTCCTTCAGGGTGGCGTTCCAGATCCTCAAGCCGGGACTCTACGAGGTACTTCGTGGAGGGGGAGGGAGTGGGCGTCGCCGTGGGATCATGAAGCCTCGAGGTCGGCGTTCTGTCGCCATCTTGTTTTTAGTTTTTTGCAAGAAAGACGGTAGAGACCTGTCAATCACCTGTAGCTCCGCCCCTAAAGCTGCTTCATAGTCTGACTAAATGACCACGAAGTATAAATGATGACATCATGTTGTATAGAAGAAGACTTGAGACTAGAGACTGAGACATAAACTCATGTTTACAATGTTTACTGAGGGAAGTAGAGTCACTAGATAGACTTCTATACAACCAGAGGAGTCGCCCCCTGGTGGTCAGGAGAGAGAAGTCAGCTTTAACCTGTGAAGCTTTGGCTTCACTCGATTACTGGTTGCAAACAAGATGGCGATGGACAAATTGCCAGACCCGAGGCTTCATAACATCCACCCCGCTGCGTGGCGACGCCCACTCCTCCTCTTCGGTCCAGAGGCGGTCGCTTCAAAAGAAACCAAGATGGCGGCGGCCAGAAGAGCCTCTCACACTCTCTCTCTCTGCAGCTGAGTCAACACATGAAGCTGAAGCTGCAGTTTACGGCCTCCGTGTCCAACGCGCCGGCCGACGCCCGGCCGCTGTCACGTGAGGAGCCCCACCCCCACCCTCAGCATTACCCCCACCCCCACCATCACCATCACCCCCACCCTCTGAGTGCGTAGTGCAGTGAGTGCTGCTGAAGGGGGCGTGTCCTCCACTCTCAGGTAAGAACAGCCCGTCCAGCCCGGCGTTCCGAGACCTGCTGGACCGGCACCAGGCCAGTCTGGGCCGCTCCCAGTCCTTCTCCCACCAGCAGCCGTCTCGCTCCCACATCATGAGGTAACCCAGCAGGACGGGAGGGAGGGGAGGGAGGAGAGGGAGGGGCTAACAGAATCACACGGCCACCAGCTATGACCTCATTGTTTACTGATGTTCAACACTTCTGATGAAAGGGAACCGAGGATCACATGTGGTGTGTGTTAAATTGTGCGTGTGCGTATGTGTGTGTCTCTGTGCGTGTGTGCGTGTGTGTGTGTGCGTGTGTGCGTGTGTGTGTGTGTGTGTGTCTGTGTGTGTGTGTGTGTGTGTGTGTGTGTGAGGACGGGCAGTGCCATGGAGCGGCGGGCCATCACCCCCCCCGTGGGCTCCCCGGTGGGCCGGCCCCTCTACCTGCCGCCGCAGGACAAGTCGCTGCTCTCGCTGGACAAGATCGCCAAGAGGGAGTGTAAGGTCCTGGTGGTGGACGGCTAGGAGGGAGGAGGCAAGGACAGAGGACGGAGGAGGGAGGGAGCAATGAGGACATGCTTCCAGACATTTACCTCACAAAGATCTTCTCCGTGACAGGATGCCTCCAGAGGAGGAATCTATTTACGGCAGATCAATAATTCCCGATTCGGGTGAACAGTGTTACTGCAGCTCGGGGGCGTGGCCACTGAGCAGCACCTGCTGCTGCGTTTAGAGCCTCTTGTGGACAACACGAGTATTACAAGCTTTATTTATTCAGCTGGTCTTAAAGCGACACTATGTAACTTTTCCTACCTTATAATAACAGCTTGAAAAATGGTGGCGCTACAATTACTTTTAATATGTCGATGTGCGCCTCCGCCATCGGGGGCTGTGGGGGGAAAACTCTCAGATGTAAGATTTGGTCGCCGCCCGGTCGCAGCTGGATGTACTTGGACCTGCTTTCTGTCAGTGATTACGCAACGTCTCAGTGCCTGTCCACGCTCGCAGGTGACTTTTTATTTGCTCCGCTACGCGACTCGTAGAGACAGAGAGACATGCTGCTGTGGAGACGATCAATAACAGACGTTTAGTTTAATAAACCAGATCTGCTAATGGCTGTTAAGTTCCTGCTTAACATGTAGAGCGTGAAATGGTCATGAATGCTCCCAAAATGAACACAAACAATCAAACCCACTCAAAACAAAGTATAATCCCCGGATCCCGACAGTCTCCAAAGTCTTTGCAGTTCCCCAAAACAAAAGTAAACACCAGAAACGTTGTTCTTGTTGCACTTGTTCTTGTTTGGTGTAAATCCGGAGCTTTAGTCCTGTTGCCTTATCTTTTTTAATGTATTTTATTTGTGTTACGTGTTTTCTGTTGTCTTGTGACTGTTGCAATTGTTCTATGCTGCTGTCTTGGCCAGGCTTCCCTTGAAAAATAGGTCACCTGGTTAAATAAAGACTAATAAATAAAAATAAAAATAAAAAAACGTTAAATACCTAAAGGGGGCGCTACAAGGGAAAAACTACATAGTGTCGCTTTAAACAGAAGAAACTATTCAGATCACCTGGTGTGTGTTTTGACCTCTGTGAGTTTCCGTAGTCTCAATACCGCCAATGTATTTCAACACTCAAGAAACAATGTGACCTTCAAAAAACAAAGGTCACATTGTTTCTCTAAGGTCACATTGTTTCTTGAAGGTCACATTGTTTCTTTAATGCAGCATTCATTGTAACGTCATTGTGACATTGTGGTGCCACATTGTGTAATAATCTGTATCTGTATATAAATAGTTGATGCAGAATGTGATGTTTGATCTTTTCACGAATTTAACTTATTTTGACGTTACATGTCTCATTTATTAAAATTGAATAAAAGCTTCAGAATTGCTCCACGTCATGTGACGAGGAGCGGACCAATCACAGCCGTTCGATGTCAGTCTACTGTGAAAAAAGGGAAGTTCATTATTTGAGTTTAGGACAACCTGAAGCTCCTGTAGTGACCCCGAGGTCATCGCTGAAAGACAAAGGAGATCAAAGGGAGAAGCCCCGCCCCCATGGAGGGAGGACATTCGACAGTCCCCCTGTAAACGTTAACAGTTGTACATTTTATTTCACTGTGTAAATTAACTTCTAGAATAAATATGTAATGAACTGTGAAGCCAAAATAAGCCTTCAGGATATAATTGGCCCATTAAAGCCAATTAAAACTGACCACCAAGGGGTGACTCGTCTGGTTGTATAGAAGTCAATGCTTTACGTGTAATCGGGTAACGATAAATTATTTGTTCTGCCAGCAATTTATACATATATTTTTTTATAAAAAAATGAATATTTGCATTAAAGTCATAATCGTACATCATTCATACGTGTAGTTGTATATCTTGTTTCGTGATGGTGCCACTCACTTTTAACAAGTGATTTCTTGACGTAATGTGTATAAAACGTACCGCCACTATTGACCTGTAAGTGACATCATGCAGTTACTTAAAACACTTGACCTTAATAAAGAAACCTGCAGCTGAGTAGTTTGTTGTGAACACGTTTTACTAATGAAAGCGTTAATTACATTTGAAGCAGCATCACATCGTTATCACTAGTAAACAAAGTAGTAAAGGACCTCTCTCTAGCGGAGTGCGTGGCTCTTAAAAGAGCCGTTGTTGTTGTGGTGGTGGCGTCTACTTCTTGGCGGCCTTCTCGGTCTTCTTGGGCAGCAGCACCGCCTGGATGTTGGGCAGCACGCCGCCCTGAGCGATGGTCACTCCGCCCAGCAGCTTGTTGAGCTCCTCGTCGTTGCGGACGGCCAACTGCAGGTGGCGAGGGATGATGCGGGTCTTCTTGTTGTCGCGGGCCGCGTTCCCGGCCAGCTCCAGGATCTCAGCGGTCAGATACTCCAGCACCGCCGCCAGGTACACCGGAGCTCCGGCGCCGACACGCTGGGCGTAGTTACCCTTCCTCAAGTGCCTGTGGACACGGCCCACGGGGAACTGGAGCCCGGCCCTGGAGGACCTGGTCTTGGCCTTCGCTCTGGCCTTTCCGCCGGTTTTACCTCTTCCTGACATGTCGGATCTTTGTTCGTGGAGCGGGAGCTAGAAGGAGAGGAGAATGCCAACATGGCGCTGACAACGTCTTTATGTAGGACCAGCTGCTCTGTGATTGGTCAGAACGAGAGTGTGTGTGATCGTCCAATCATAACTGAGCCCATGTTAACTTCCGGTATCTACCACAAAGCTTCCGCTTGCTACTGCTCTTTCAAACCGGATTAAACCGGAAGTTAACATCCGTGTTGTTACAT
Source organism: Liparis tanakae (assembly GCA_036178185.1). Lineage (NCBI taxonomy): Eukaryota > Metazoa > Chordata > Actinopteri > Perciformes > Liparidae > Liparis > Liparis tanakae. The sequence goes on from CM070088.1 coordinate 21,070,123, forward strand.
TACATTACATGTCATTTAGCAGACGCTTTTATCCAAAGCGACTTACAAAGCGACTTACAATAAGTGCATTTCAACCTATAGTATAAACTAAGAACAACAAGAATACAGAAAGTAACATTTCCTAAACATAGTCAAACTAGTAGTGTGAGTGGATTTCGGGAGGCTGAAGACCAGTCGAGCGGCTGCATTCTGGATGAGCTGCAGAGGTCGGATGGCCTTAGCAGGTAGACCAGCCAGGAGGGAGTTACTTTCTTGTTCTGTACATTTGTAGTTCTGCTTTGCTGGACAAAAGTTAAAGGACCTACACAAATAAATTATAACACGAGAGAAAAACGCGTACACAATAATCATTACAGAAACACGATTTCAAAATAAATAAAATATGACAGAATAATTTTACCAGAGCTACCAACTCGCACGGTTTTGCCGTGTTTTCACACGCACTCACGCCACACAACCAATTTCTCACGGCAAAGGAAATTCTGATTTGGTCCGGAGCGCGTTGGTTCCTTTTCAAACTCCGCGACGATAGATGGCGCCAAAGAGCGCATCTGTAAACCTGTTCGCTGCGTACACATCCTATTGGGCTTTCTCACTCTGCCAAGTAACGTCTCTCATCAATGATTACAACCAATGAGGTGAGCTCACAGTAAATGATGCTCGGTGTGACCTGTAGGTCCAGGTAGTTTATGAGGGTCTTTGGGCCCGGGTTAGTGGCTGCAGTTCAGGCGGTGATGGAGGTGTTGAGGATGTACTTGGTGATGGAGGTGTAGAGGATGGACTCGGTGATGGAGGTCTAGAGGATGGACTTGGTGATGGAGGTGTTGAGGATGTACTTGGTGATGGAGTTGTAGAGGATGGACTCGGTGATGGAGGTGTAGGGGATGTACTCGGTGATGGAGGTGTAGAGGATGGACTCAGTGATGGAGGTGTAGAGGATGTACTTGGTGATGGAGGTGTAGAGGATGTACTCGTGATGGAGGTGTAGAGGATGTACTTGGTGATGGAGGTGTAGAGGATGTACTCGGTGATGGAGGTGTAGAGGATGGACTCAGTGATGGAGGTGTAGACGATAGAGCCTCCTGGGTGGTGTCATCCATCTTCATTGGATTCATCCCCATCAGAAGGAAGTGAAGTTCCACGTTGACAGTCCTCCCCAGATGTGGGTCTCTGAGGGTTTTGAGGGGGGACGGGACTTGGGGTTCAAAGAAAACTGCATGACCACAGACAGGGCGACGGGCCTGTAGGCATCAAGTCCTGTTGGGTTCTTTGGGGGTGATGGAGAGGCCTTCAGGAACCTGTGGTCCTGGGTTCTTTGGGTGATGGAGGGGCCTTCAGGAACCTGTGGTCCTGGGTTCTTTGGGGCGATGGAGGGGCCTTCAGGAACGTGTGGTCTTGGGTTCTTTGTGGTGATGGATGAGGCCTTCAGGGACCTGTGGTCTTGGGTTCTTTGGGTGATGGAGGGGCCTTTATGAACCTGTGGTTCCTGGGTTCTTTGTGGTGATGATAAGGCCTTCAGGGACCTGTGGTCTTGGGTTCTTTGGGTGATGGAGGGGCCTTTATGAACCTGTGGTTCCTGGGTTCTTTGTGGTGATGATAAGGCCTTCAGGGACCTGTGGTCTTGGGTTCTTTGTGGTGATGGATGAGGCCTTCAGGGACCTGTGGTCGTTGCAGGTCTCAGTGAAGCACCACATTATGTTTATGAGTTTTTGACAAAAACAAAACAACGAGCAGACAGAGAAACCGCAATAAAACTTTATTTTAAATATTTCAAAGTCCCCACAACCAGCTTTACAGGACGTTTCACGGGGATTTAATATAAACCAACAAACTTAAATGTGCATGTGAACCTCCTATAAATAATAAATACACGAGCCTCTCCTCTGTGCTGACACACTGTCCATTGAATCTGTGTCTGGGGGGGACGTAGCGTAACGTGACAGGACCCGCGTCTCGCTCTTTAAGAGCCGCGGGTTGTCCTCTGGGCTGGTCTCAGGTCAGTGCTGGACTCTAAAGGCGCTCCCCGCGGATGCGTCGGGCCAGCTGGATGTCCTTGGGCATGATGGTGACCCTCTTGGCGTGGATGGCGCACAGGTTGGTGTCCTCGAACAGGCCGACCAGGTACGCCTCGCAGGACTCCTGCAGCGCGAGGATGGCGGAGCTCTGGAAGCGCACGTCGGTCTTGACGTCCTGAGCGATCTCCCTCACGAGTCGCTGGAAGGGCAGCTTGCGGATCAGCAGCGCGGTGGACTTCTGGTAGCGGCGGATCTCCCTCAGAGCCACGGTACCGGGCCGGAAGCGGCGGGGCTTCTTCTGTCCGCCGGTGGGCGGGGCGCTCTTCCGGGCGGCTCTGGCCACCAGCGTCTTCCGGGGAGCGTTTCCTCCGGTGGACTTCCGGGCGGTCTGCTTGACTCTGGCCATCGCGGCTCGCGGGTTGCTCTGTGTTGACGGACCGAGGCGAAATGAGCGGGAACGGCGGCTTTTAAACGAGTTGCCGGCGTCAGGGCGGCGCTGATTGGTCCACACGGGGAGGCACGCGCGCTGTAACTTATTTATTTTGACTGGTGCTTTTAGTCGCGCGAGCAGTTTAAAGTCGCTCGCGAGTCTGTTACCTGCTCGATATTTTTTGACAGTAAGTGGGCGGTACCAGTTGCCATTATCTCTACATCTGATTGGACACAATCCTCGTCTTCGGATTGGCTGGAGATCTCACCCGGAAGCCGTTTCGCGGTCTTCTGACGGCGCGTCTTCACCAGAAAACATTACAATAACTTCTTTAACTGTAAAGCAAAGAACGTGATAAACGATGTTACACCAATCACGCACTGTTTTGCGAGTTTTAATTTGCGTATGCGCGTGGCTCTAAATCGCGCTCTCGGATAGTGACGTATTTGGCTTCATCGGAGAGGGTCCGTCACTTCCGGTTGATCCATATTGATTATTATTTAGTTATTGGAGGGGGAAACCAACGTACGGCTATACATATTTATATATTCGAAACATAATATAAATGTATATTTAATACATATTTAAATTGTATATTTTAAATATACAATATAAGTGTGTATTTTAAATGTATAATATAAATGTATATTTAATACATATTTAAATTGTATATTGTAAATACATAATATAAATGTATATTTTTAATGCATTATGAATGTATATTTTAAATGCATAATATGAATGTATATTTAATACATAAAATGTATATTTTATTTTGTACATTTTAAATTGATAGCATATATTGTATGCATTTGAAATATATGTATATATGATAAGATATTACTCTATTAATCCTCAGGGGTAAATTCCTTGAAGCAGCAGCAACCATGTTTACATATATACAATAAAACAAAATAGCAGGGCATATTAAAGGTAAGCATTTTAATAATAATGGAAATTAAAATGTAAAATAAAATTTAAAGTGTATTTAAAGTATGAAGTAAAAGTGGGACAGGATTTATTGATCTGGACAGACATAAATAACATTATTGTTCACACAAAATCAAATTAACACAAGCTACCGGATTACCAACTAGTTATTAAAGTAAAGTTGATTAACATGGATTAAACAACGGATTATATCTTAGTGTTTAAATCAAAACATAAAATAATCCACTGAGATGATCTCAAGAAGTAAATGAGCTGCAAAATGAACTTCATTGATCAGGAGAATAACTAATCATAACATCAGCTGTTGGAGGATGAAGAAGAAGAAGAAGAAGATGATGATGATGATGATGATGATGATGATGATGATGATGATGATGATGATGATGATGATGATGATGATGATGATGATTTAAATGGCGACGCTGTTCTCCACGCCTCCAGGACTGAGGTATAGGTACGGCAGCTCCAATTGGCTGTTGCGCTGCGTGATGTCATCAGAAATGCCCGCAAGGTCGGCCTGCACCGCCTCCACCAGCCCGCAGTGGGCGGGGTCTCTGAAAACTGCTTCCTTGTAGTGACACAGGGGAACCTGCAGGAGGCGACACCAGGAGCTTTAATTCACTTTAATTCACCGCGGACGAGATGAACGTGAACACTGAGAAGATGAAAGGATTTAAAACATTCAGGATTTCAAGCACCAGCAAATAAATAAGTAGCTGAGTTAAATATGAATTCTACTTATCGAGCGATCAAAGGCCAAGATTTCAGGTAAAAGCGAGAATAAGGTCATCAAAATAATGTACCTTAATTTGGCGTATATATATATATATATATATATATATATATATATATATATATATATATATATATATGCAGTGAAACAATGGAATGATACATCTATAGTTTTGTAAAATTAATAATAAACATATAATATATCGAAAAGAAAAAAGACAGACTAACATTAAAAAAATTTAAAAGAAATAAGGTGGATTTTAAATAGACAGTAAGTATATTGTGAAATATTTATTCAGGTTGAAGAAGAGATTGTTAAATCTTCGTGAGGTTTTAAAGGTTTTAAAGTGTGCAGGTGAGCAGTCTGTGTGGGCAGAGCCTCACAAAGTCGAGGGCGGGCTGCGACAGCAGCGTGAGCGCCATCTGGATGCGACAGGTGGAGTTCACGTCCGGCAGGAAGGAGACAACGTCGTCCTCCGTCGGCGAGCTCTTGACCCGCGGAGGAGGCCGGCACATGGAGGCCGGAGCGTTGGGCATCCAGAGGGAGAAGTCCAGCTGGAGGCGGGAACAGATAGAAACCATAGACCGCTCATAAAGAGGTGGTCTGTGATGTCTGTGTGTGTGTGTGTGTGTGGCGAGGCTGGGAGAGAGAGAGAGAGCAACACGTCCTCCGTATGAATACGTGGAGGGAACTCACACCTGAGAGAAGTTGACGGCGGCGTGGAGAGCCGAACACGAGAAGATGATCATGGTGACGAACGTGGAGACTTCTGCTTTGGTCCGGAAGGTCAGAGGGAAACCTGCAGGACGACAGGAGACAGGTGGTCTTCTGTGATGTCATCATCAGGAGACAGGTGGTCTTCTGTGATGTCATCATCAGGAGACAGGTGGTCTTCTATGATGTCATCATCAGGGGACAGATCAGGGATCATCTGACAAACACACCTGAGCTGTGGCGGAAGCTGTGAGCGTTGATGTCGCTGATCCAGTGTTGAAGCTCAGAGTCCTGCAGAACCTCATCGTCTCCACGGTAATACAGATCCACCCAGCGGAGCACGAACCTGCACACACACGCGCACACGCACACATACACATATTTTATATATCAGTCCACTATAGGAGACACGCTCTGTTTCTTTAAGGAAATATATTGGTTGTATAGAAGTCTATGCTTCATGTTTTAAAGCTGCATTCTCTCTCCTGACCACCAGGGGGCGACTCCTCTGGTTGTATAGAAGTCTATATAATGACTTTTATATATTATACTCTTCTCTTGACTTATGCCCTCAGTAAAGTTGTCAACATGAGTTCATGGTCTCAGTCTAAGGTTCCAGGTCTCTAAGTCTGCAGGTGTCTTGGTCTGCAGGTCTCCAGGTCTCTCGGTCTGCAGGTCTCTAGGTCTGCAGGTCTCTAGGTCTGCAGGTCTCTAGGTCTCTAGGTGTCCAGGTCTGCAGGTGTCCAGGTCTGCAGGTCTGCAGGTCTGCAGGTGTCCAGGTCTGCAGGTGTACCTGTGCAGGGCGCCCCAGACCCTCAGGGCGTCCTGGGCGTAGTGGCTTTGCGGCAGTGTGTCCACGCCGCGCTGCTTCAGGTCTTCGGGGACACACAGGGACGCATAACGGATCCGGTCTGACGCCCGGGAGAGGAGGACCGGTATGGCCTCCAGACCAGAACCCGACGCCTGAAAGAACCACACGGTGACGGAGACCCGCACCACCATGCCCCCCCCCCCCCCCCCTCCCTAACTCTTCTACCTTGTCAAACACCCCGTTAGCAGCCAGCAGCGTCATTCGGGCCTGTAAATTGATCTGTAGAGACGTCCTGACGTGAGGCATCAGCAGCTGTACACAACGACAGATTAAAGACACAACAATAAACAACAGATTAAAGACACAAAAATAAACAACAGATTAAAGACAACAATAAACAACAGATTAAAGACAATAATAAACAACAGATTAAAGACAATAATAAACAACAGATTAAATAAAACAATAAACTACAGATTAAAGACACAACAATAAACAACAGATTAAAAACAACACAATAAACAACAGATTAAAGACACGACAATAAACAACAGATTAAAGACACAACAATAACGGTACTGAACGGACCTGGTGCAGCGGGTGCGGTTCTGGGAGCTGCCTCAGCGTGGCCACGCAGCACAGCTCTCCCAGCATGTGGGTCCTCAGGTAGTGGGAGACCAACTGGTGGCACTGGAAGTCTGCACAGCGAACCCAGATCTTAGCCAGCAGCCAATCACAGCCGGCGTCAGAGGGCAGGAACACCGGGTTCTGGGGGCCGGGGCGCTGCTGCAGCTGAAGGAGCCACATGTTAGCCACATGATAGCCACGTGTTAGCCACATGTGAGCCACATGTTAGCCACATGTTAGCCACAGGTGAGCCACAGGTGAGCCACATGTTAGCCACATGTTAGCCACAAGTGAGCCACAAGTGAGCCACAGGTGAGCCACATGTTAGCCACAGGTTAGCCACATGATAGCCACATGATAGCCACATGTTAGTCGCATGTTCGCCAAAATCCCAAAACCTGCGGTTCACCTGGATGGCGATGGGGACTAGCTGTCCCTGGCGGTTCAGGTGGAGCAGGCACAGCGGGGCGCACAGGTACGTCTGCTTCCCGTTGACGGCGTTGGCCGGGACGCCGTCCAGAACCTCGTAGTCCAGCAGGTAGACATTCCCCCTCTGCCAGAGCGGGAGACGGAGCAGCCGGGTTAAAGGGCGCCAATGGCAACGGCTGGAGGTCGGAGGGCAACGTGCACACCTCCAGCTCCTGCTCGAGGGAGGAGTCTCCCGACAGGAAGGGGCGGAGCATGTCAGAGGTGACTGACAGGTTGGGAGGCAGGAGGCGGGTCCGATGTAGCATCAGCGGGTTGCAGCCGTTCAAACATTGGTAACCAAAGTACCAGTCCTCCTTCCAGTGGGCCTTCACGAAGCCTGAGGGAGAAATCAACCAGTAATCTGAGAGGAGTCTCCCCCTGGTGGTCAGGAGGGAGAATGCAGCGTAAACAGATGAAGCATAGACTTCTATACAACCAGATGAGTCGACCCCTGGTGGTCAGGAGGGAGAATGTAGCTTTAACACATGAAGCGTAGACTTCTATACAACCAGAGGAGTCGCCCCCTGGTGGTCAGGAGGGAGAATGCAGCTTTAACACATGAAGCAGAGACTTCTATACAACCAGAGGAGTCGCCCCCTGGTGGTCAGGAGGGAGAATGCAGCTTTAACACATGAAGCAGAGACTTCTTTACAACCAGAGGAGTCGCCCCCTGGTGGTCAGGAGAGAGAATGCAGCTTTAACAGACGAAGCATAGACTTCTATACAACCAGAGGAGTCGCCCCCTGGTGGTCAGGAGAGAGAATACAGCTTTACACATGAAGCATAGACTTCTATACAACCAGAGGAGTCGCCGCTCCTTCCCGGTATGACCTGTTCCTCACCGGCGGTGCGGTTCTGGTGTCCGATGTGGGCGAAAACCTCCTCCAGCTCTGCAAAGCTGGCCCAGGCGTCCGCCCGGCCGGCGAAGCCTTTCAGGTAGTGCAGGTTAGCGTCCGGACTGAGGAAACAAACACTCGCTTCACTTCCTGGTCGGACGCTCGTCTGTGGCGGACTGCCTCACCTCTTGTGTGAGCAGCTGAGGTTCGGGCCGAGTTCAGACAGACTGCTCATGTCCACACACTGCGGAGCGCCGTCCACGAAGCGCCGCCACCTGCGTGGACCACACGGCCTCAGAGCTTTATTCTGAAGGAGAAGTTCTGATACCAAATATGTTTGTTTGTGTTGTTTTAACCTGATGAGTTTCTGCTGACGCTGCAGCTGTTGGAGTCGCTGCTGCTTCAGCTTCTCTTCTGTCTCGTGCTGCAGCAAACACACTGCACAGGAAGAGATAGATAAATATATATATACATTATATCATTAGAGTAGAATTACTGATGCACAAGTACAGTGTGAACTGTTCTCACACTTCCCGCTCCTCAGCTCCACGTCGCCCTCTGCTGGTCGCAGCCAGCGGTCGCACAGGAACTGCTGTACCTGCGGCTCCCCTTCAGGCCCCGCCCCCGTCACACCTGGCCCCGCCTCCCGACCGCCGGCCAGCTCGCGGACCTCCACCCGGCTGCAGTGCCAGTCCAGGTCGGGGAATCCGGTGCGAGCCTCCAGGCGAAGCCGGACCAGAAGCAGACGACCCAGAGGCCCGTCGGCCCGGAGCCGGACCGGACACGCCTGTCGGGACGGAGCCGGAGCGTTGGCGGTGGCGGTGGCGGTGGCGGTGGCGTCAAACGTTGTGAATCCCAGCTGGTGGAGAAACTTACCAACCCGGGCAGGAGATGATGGTCGCCCTCGCAAACAGTGATGGGCGGGGTCTCCCCCTGAGAGCCAATCAGGTTGAGCCACAGGCGACTGAAGGTTCCACAGGTGGGACCAGGTGAGGTGTGAACGGTGACCTCAAACTCATGACAGGAAGCCATGGTGACACAGCAGTGAGACAGCTGGTGAGGACGGGACACCTTATGACCGTTAGCATGACGGTATGACCTGAGACCTGTTAGCTTTAGCTCCAGTCTGTTAGCATGACGTCATGACCTGAGACCTGTTAGCATTAGCTCCAGTCTGTTAGCATGTATTTCTACAACAATGTGTTGTCTTTTTTATGATTTGTTTAATTTCCCTCCTCCCGCTCATTTGTTTATCTTTGTGAGATTTGACTTGTAAATTAGCTTCAGTTAGCGTTAGCGTGAGCTAACGGTCACTTCCTCTTCTGTTGTTCTTCTCCCGAGGAACTTCCTGTTCTGAGTTTAACTGGAAGAGGGCAATGAGAATATCCTCACAAAATATAAGATTATAGTCATTTATTTATAAGATATGTTTCAGTTAGAAATGGAAACTATTTTATTATTATTGTTTATGATATTGATATATATTGATATTTATGATATATATATATATATTAATATATATATATATATATATATATATATATATATATATATATATATTAATATATATAAGAGATGAATGAATATAAACTGCGAAGAAAATAACGTTACGCAAATTATGCAAATTGAAAACTTCAATGATTTGACATTTCATTATTATTATTATTATTAATGTTAATATTGTTATTATTGTTATATATTTAAAACCCATTCTTAGAGCGGACGAACCTGCAGAGCGACGCCTCTTCTGGTCTCTGAGCTGTTGAGCTGCAGGTAAAGAACACGGCTCTACAGGCCCCGCCCACAGGACACACTGCTCTTCCTGACCGACTCCCTGCAGGTAACCATACTACCTGCATACTCAAATTGTCTTTCAGTGGTGGACGATAGAGGGAAATGACGTCATAAAAAGGTGAATAAATCAACCCACGTACAATGAGATAAAGACGGACACATTGTAGACAGCATGTATAAATACAGAAGGGTTCGCCCTTCGTGCATCCGATTCCATAGTGTAGCGGTTATCACGTCTGCTTTACACGCAGAAGGTCCTGGGTTCGAGCCCCAGTGGAATCAGAGTCTTTTTTTTGCAACCGGAGATCCTTTAAGCTTTTATTGTGAAACGATAAATATCTGGCACAAAGAAAAATCTATATTCTGATTTTATAAAGAAAAATACATCCATTTGATATATAAAGAGAGTAGTTATATAGAACGGAGATGTTAAAGAGTGGAGATGCCGGGGATTGAACCCGGGGCCTCGTACATGCGAAGCACGCGCTCTACCACTGAGCTACATCCCCATTGGTGCAAATCGAAACGCCAGTTCCCTTTTTAACCAGTGAGGTCATCGTGATCCACGTCACGTGGTTCTGTTGTCTTGCGCAGCAGTGGTCGCCAACCAGTCGATTGAAACGTTCCCTTGCTCCATAGTCCTACAGGTCTCTCTAGTGGGGGGAAATGGTACTACAGGTGGGGCGCAGGGGGAATGGAGAAAGACCTTTATTGATAACTTAACATATTACACGTTAAAAGTACATAGCCATAAAGTTAAAAGCCATAAAGTTAAAAGTACAAGTTAAAAGTACACAGCCATAAAACTAAGTAATTATAAATAAATGTTGAAATGCCTGCACCTTCGTGTACAAGTTTATGTTACGGCATTAACAGGTTACACTTGCGCATGCGCTATAGCTGAGATTCTTGGTGACTTCCCAGGTCCAACCTCCATGAGTTCGGTGTTTCTGCTGTTGTTCTTCAAAACAAAAGCTCAGCATTGCGATCTCAATTGCTTTAATTGTATATTAGAAGCAGTTTACGTCTTGTAAAGACAACTGTATGCATTTTTCTCTCACAACATTTTTTTTTACAAGAGTTTTTATTCAAGCTATTCCGCTCCCGGTCACCAGGGGACGCTGTTGCATTAACAACGGAAGAAGACGCCGTCTTGGATTATAGGTTGCAAATAAGTATAATGCGGTCCTCTGCACTAACACGTGTTGTTGTTGTTGTCGTCGTTACCCACCTGGACAACAACGTAAACACTTCTGAGCGGTTGGTCGGACCGTAGTTGTCGATGTTTTACGCTTTGTTGCTACGCGACATCGGCAGATGTGTATGAGTAAAACAAGAGCCGGCACTGATGACGTAGGCTGCGATGGCCGAGTGGTTAAGGCGTTGGACTTGAAATCCAATGGGGTCTCCCCGCGCAGGTTCGAACCCTGCTCGCAGCGGACATGTGGCTATATCTTTATGTCACTTTAGGAAAAGTGTCACGAAACAACGAGTATCAGTAATCTACGTAGAACCTGTACTTATTAATACTCTATCATATGTAAGCAGTAATACACATTTAATGTAGTATAAACTGTATTCATCAACACTCTTCTGAATAAAAGCTGTATATATTACTACTCTACATCTAGATACGCAGTAATACAGCTGTAATGTAGTATACACTGTATGTATTACTTCTCTAGATACGCAGTAATACAGCTTTAATGTAGTATAAACTGTATATATTACTACTCTACATCTAGATACACAGCAATACGGCTTTAATGTAGTATAAACGTGTATGTATTACTACTCTAGGTACGCAGTAATACAGCTTTAATGTACTATTATATATAGATGTACGATTTTATTATATATATGTACGATTTTATTATATATATATTCATATATATATGTACGATTTTATTATATATATATGTACGATTTTGAAATTTCCCCACTGTGGGACGAATAAAGGAATAGATCATATCATATACACTGTATGTTTTACTACTCTAGATAAGCAGTAATACAGTTACAGTGATGACATCATGTGTTTATTCTTCATACAAGTCACAAAATATGGACTGTTGTTCTGTTTGTGTGTGTGTTTGTGTGTGTGTGTGTGTGTGTGTTTGTGTTTGTGTTTGTGTGTGTGTTTGTGTTTGTGTGTGTGTTTGTGTTTGTGTGTGTGTGTGTGCGTGTGTTACGGCCACCTGCTTGGTCTGGCCTTTAACATCACAACAAAATGTCCCTGTTGTTTAGCAACTTGACGTCTCACCCTGTCCCTCTCACCCTCTCTCTCCCTCTCTATCTCACCATCCCTCTCTCCCTCCATCCCTCTCTCCCTCCATCCCTCTCTCCCTCTCTCACCCTCTCTCACCCTCTCTCTCCCTCCATCCCTCCATCCCTCTCCCTCTCCTTGATGTCCTGAGGCGTCCCACAGAGACATCTGTTCTGTCCTGACTGAGTCATAATGCCGATGTAGCGGACCTGGGTGGAGGGGGTCATGATGGAGCCATCAATGTTGTGAGAGAATGAGAGGTGGAGAGAGAAGGTGGAGAGGGTGAAGAGAGTGAGATGGATGAGAGAGAGACGGGTGGAGAGAGAGACGGGTGAAGAGAGAGAGACGGGTGGAGAGAGTGAGATGGATGAAGAGAGAGAGACGGGTGGAGAGAGTGAGACGGGTGAAGAGAGTGAGACGGGTGGAGAGAGTGAGATGGATGAAGAGAGAGAGACGGGTGGAGAGAGTGAGACGGGTGAAGAGAGAGAGACGGGTGAAGAGAGTGAGATGGATGAAGAGAGAGAGACGGGTAAAGAGAGTGAGACGGGTGAAGAGAGTGAGATGGATGAAGAGAGAGAGACGGGTGGAGAGAGTGAGACGGGTGAAGAGAGAGAGACGGGTAGAGTAAGACAGGTGGAGAGAGTGAGACGGGTGGAGAGAGTGGAGTGGGGTGTCATCAGCATCGCAGTGGAAGTCGAAACCATGACGTCGGATGATTTGTCCAAAGGGAAGGATGTAGATGATGATGAAGAGGAGGCTGTAGATGATGAAGAGGACCCAGCACAGAGGGGCGACACCGGGGTGACGGTGACGAACTGCTGAGACGTGAGAGGAGGACGGGTGAGTGTCGAAGGTTGCTGAGATCGAGGAGGAGGAGGAGGAGGTTGAGGAGGAGGAAGAGGAGGAGGAGGAGGAGGAGGAGGAGGAGGAGGAGGAGGAGGAGGAGGAGGAGGAGGAGGAGGAGGAGGAGGAGGAGGAGGAGGAGAAAGCCCAAGTCGGCCGGATTGGAAGAGTTCGTAGAGATGATGGGGATGAGGTGAGATTCTCTCTCAAGGACTCTGGACAGGAAGGGGAGGAGACGGGCCGCGAAGGCTGGGAATGTCAGGGTCAGGACCGGGGGGGGGGGGAAAGGCCTTGACTAGGGAAGAGGCGAGGGGGGGGAGGGGCCAGTGGCGTCCCGAGGCCCCGGGTGTTTTCTAATTAGCCCCGAATCTTAATTAAAAAAATAAATAAAAAATGGCTGAGATGTGGTCGTAGTGGTCTACTGGTCTGGGGTACTGGTCGACCTGTCTGGGGTACTGGTCTACTGGTCTCAGGGTCTCTAGCTCGTTGACTCTGTTAAATAAGAGAAACACAGTGTGTGTACTCTGTGGTACTTTTACTGGAACACAGTATAACGTTGTGTAAAATCTATAAATCAATAAGTATCTGAGTCACACGCTGGTTGTTGGTTTGATACTGTGTGTGTGTGTGTGTGTGTGTGTGTGTGTGTGTGTGTGTGTGTGTGTGTGTTCTGCCACATACACAGTCATGTATTAAGTGATGTAGTCACGGATGTTTCCAGGTCTACTCTCACATTTAATAACTAACCGTTTCAGTCCAAATGTCTCAAACTGTAAAAAGATCTGAGTATTTATCAAAGAATCAATATAATGTTATTGATTCTTTGATACCTCTTTTAGTCACTGATACTAATTATTGATCATTAATCACCCAGAAACCCTTTGGTCTGAATCATATTAAAAACACTTTATTTTATTTCCTTTCATTTGGAAAACACATAAATGACCATAACAAAGTTCAAATGTAAAATGATCAAAGTGATCAAAGTGATCAAAGTGATCGGTATCAGTCATATGGATTATTGATGATCAGTCATTCCGATCAGCGGCTAAAAAGATGAGCTCTAAATGTTATATTTTCTCTTTTTTCTGCAACATGTCTAAAAAGAAAGAACAGGGATAAAAAATCATTTAAAAAAATAAAACGTATATAAATAAAACAGAATATAATTATAATTTAAATATATTTACATCTTAAACGGCTCCGATGTTACGCAACATGGAACACAATAAACTGTTCCCCCTTTACCTCCATTCATTATGGATGAGAGAGAGAGAGAGGGAGAGAGAGGGAGAGACGTCCCCCCCCCTCTCTGTGTCTGCAGTGGATTGAAGTGGGATGGAGAAACATTAACAGCAGGAGGAGGATGAAAAGAGAGAGAGAGAAGGAGAGAGAGAAAAATAGAAAGGGGAAAGAGGGAGAGAGAGAGGGGAAAGAGGGAGAGAGAGGGAAAGAGAGGCGGTTTGAAGGAGGGCGTCTGATAGACACGTATTCATAGGTGAAAGACGGTGAAAGGAGAGAGGAAACGAGGAAAGGAAGGAGGAAAGAGAGAGAGGCAGAGAGAGGAAAACCAGACACAATAACAAGAGAAGAAGACAAAGAGGAGAGACCATGCTGAGGAGGAAGAGGAGCGTGTCGTTCGGAGGCTTTGGCTGGTAAGAGAGAGAGAGATAGAGAGAGAAAGAGAGAGTGTGTGTCCTTTGATAAATGGGTGAATGATGTCATTACTTCTCTTTTTCACACTTTCAGGAGAGAGGAGAGAGAGGGAGAGAAAGGTGGAGAGAGAGGGAGAGAGAGAGGGGGAGAGGGAGAGGGGGAGGGAGAGAGAGAGGGGTGAATGAGTTCATTCACAGTGACATCACAGTGTCATGTTGTTGTTGTTGTTGTTGTTGTTGTTGTTGTTGTTGATCAGCGCTCTGCAGGTGTTCCTCGTGTTTTGACCTCTTTAACCTGTTTTGGGGTTAATGAGTCGCCTCACCAACGCTGCACTCTGATTGGCTGAAGTTATCCTTTAAGAGTTCTTCTTCTGTGGTGGATTCAGGCGGAGATGGAGAGAATATAAAGGAGCTGCTCGCTCCGTCGCTCTCAGTGTGTGTGTGTCTGTGTGTATGTGTGTGTGTGTGTGTGTGCCTGCGTGCACGTGTGTGTGTGAGTCTGTGTGTGTGGAAACTTTTTCACTCGCCTCCTTTTCAATCATTCACATTTTCTTTTTCTAATCTAATTCCCTCCTCGTTCCTTATAACCTCGTTCCTTGTCTCCTTCTATAATTCCTCACAACCTTCATACCTCCTTATCTCCGTCTCACCTAGTTCCTTACGTCCTCGTCTCCTCCTTCTCTCCTATAGTATCTTGTTTCCTCCTACCGCCTTCATA
>CM070088.1:21092483-21132483 GCA_036178185.1 Liparis tanakae
CGCTTCCTGTTCTTCCTTCTCCAGCTGCTCAGTGACGAGGCGGCTGGTCTACGGTTTTGTCCTGTCCTCTACCCCAAGGTGAGCTCCTGTCTGTCTGTCTGTCTCTCTGTCTGTCTGTCTCTCTGATTGTCTTTTTGTCTGTCTGTCTGTCTGTCTGTCTCTCTGTCTTTCTGTCTGTCTCTCTGATTGTCTGTCTGTCATTAGGCGTCTCAGCTGATCGTAAATTACGACGAGCACGAGGTCAACAACACCTTCAAGTTTGGAGTCGTTCACCAGAGATTTGGACAGGTAATGTCTCAAAGGACATTTCACCCTCTCAGGGGACATTTCACCGTCTCATTTGTGGTCCTCTGTCCGTCCCTCAGGTGTCTGAGGAGGAGCTATTCGGGAACAACGAGGAGACGCCGGCCTTCACAGAGTTCCTTCAGCTGCTGGGAGACACGGTGGACCTGCAGGACTTCAAGGGGTTTTTAATATTGAATTCCTTTATTGTATTTGACAAACAAAAATCAAACTGATAGAGAAAATGTAATAATATATAAAACCTATTAAAATAACTAATACATATATATTAGTTCCTTTAATATATTTGTATATATGAATATATAATAGGTTTATACATATTTATTTTTCTTAATAGAGGTAAAATAATACACAAAATACAATGAAGTCCACTGCTACATAAACACCTTGTTGTACGTCATACTTGTCAGAGGAGATTGACTGAATGTCCTTCATTGGAATCTGATAAGTGCCGTGGACTGAGTCTCGTGATGAAGAGGAGGGTAATTGTCTCCGCCCCCTGCAGCTTCCGGGGGGGTCTGGATGTGTCTCACGGGCAGACCGGCTCGCAGTCCGTCTACACCGTCCACCGGCGGCAGGAGGTCATGTTCCACGTGTCCACCAGGCTGCCCTTCACCGAGGGGGACGCGCAGCAGGTGGCTTAACTAGTCCTGTTATTAACCAGTCTTCACTTTAACCAGTCTTCACTGTAACTAGTCCTGTTATTAACCAGTCTTCACTTTAACCAATCTTCACTGTAACTAGTCCTGTTATTAAACAATCTTCACTGTAACTAGTCCTGTTATTAACCAGTCTTCACTTTAACAAGTATTCACTTTAACTAGTCCTGTTATTAACCAGTCTTCACTTTAACCAATCTTCACTTTAACTTGTCCTGTTGTTAACAAGTCTTCACTTTAACCAGTCTTCACTTTAACCAGTCTTCACTTTAACTAGTCTTCACTTTAACTAGACTTCACTTTAACCAGTCTTCCCTTTAACACGTCAACACTTTAACCAGTCTTCACTTTAACTAGTCATGTTATTAACAAGTCTTCACTTTAACCAGTCTTCAATTTAACAAGTATATACTTGAACTAGTCATGTCATTAACTAGTTGTGTTGTTAACTAGTTGTGCAATTAACTAGTTGTATAATTAACTAGTTGTGTCATTAATTAGTTGTATCATTAACTAGTCATGCCATCAACTAGTCGTGTCATTAACTAGTTGTATCATTAACTATTTGTCATTAACTAGTTGTGTCATTAACTAGTCATGTCATTACTAGTTGTGTAATTAACAAGTTAATTAGGTAAAGATGTCACGCCTCACAGTACAATGTGTCACTTTTAATACACCTGATCAGTAACTAGTTGTACCAGTAGGAGTCCAGAGGTTGACCAGTGGTGACTTTAACCAGCCGGTCACCTGGTGACACACCAGAGCATAACAACGAGTTCTCTTCAGCTGCAGAGGAAACGGCACATCGGGAACGACATCGTGGCGCTGGTGTTCCAGGAAGAGGCCACGCCCTTCGTCCCCGACATGATCGCCTCCAACTTCCTGCACGCCTTCATCCTGGTGCAGGTGGAGCAGCCGTGCTCCGCCTGCACCGCCTACAAGGTGAGCGCCACAAGCCGAGCTCCGCCTACAAGGTGAGCGCCACAAAGCGAGTTCCGCCTACAAGGTGAGCGCCACAAGCCGAGCTCCGCCTACAAGGTGTACGCCACAAGCCGAGCTCCGCCTACAAGGTGAGCGCCACAAAGCGAGCTCCGCCTACAAGGCGAGCTCCACATACAAGGTGCCGGCGGGGTTGGGTTCCCCTCAGAAGTGACCCGTGTGCGTGTCGAGTGCCACCATCCGGCCTCGAGAGGGAAGGAGGCCTTTGTTGTTGTTGTTGTTGTTGTTGTTGTTTACGCTGCGCTACTGAGGCTGTTGTGGTTGACAGGTGGCCGTCACAGCGCGAGAAGACGTGCCCCCGTTTGGCCCCGCCCTCACGAACCCGTCGGTGTTCAAGAAGGTGAGCCGAGGTCTGGCTGACGCACACAGGCGGCCTGGCCTCGTGTTGACCTGCTCGCGTTGTGTTCAGGGTCCAGAGTTCAGAGAGTTCCTCCTCACTAAACTCATCAACGCAGAGCGGGCCTGCTACAAGAGCGAGCGCTTCGCCCGGCTGGAGGTACAGACACCGCGTCACGCAAGAGGAACACGAGTACCTGACAGCTAAGTACTCGAGTACAGTACTCAAGTACAGGCACTTAGTTGTGGCGTTCCACAGGGCTCAAGTTTAGGTCCCCTGTTGTTTTCAATACATGCCGGTCCTGGATCACACTGTGTGTGTGTGTGTGTGTGTGTGTGTGTGCGTGTGTGTGCAAGTGTATGTGTGTGTGTGTGTGTGTGTGTGTGTGTGTGTGTGTGTGTGTGTGTGTGTGTGTGCGTGCGTGCGTGTGTGTGTGTGTGTAGGAGCGTACCCGGGCTGCCCTGCTCGACAGCCTCCACGATGAGCTGCACAGACGCTCCCAGTGCATGCTGGGATTGACGCCCGGTCTAGAGGAGGAGGGGCGAGCGGAGAACGGACACACCCACGGAGGTCTGCTGGAGTCCATCAAGGTGTGTGTGTGCGTGAGTGTGTGTGTGTGTGTGTGTGAGTGTGTGTGTTTGTAAATGTTTACTGGAGAAGATAAGTTACCATCTTCTTTAAAGACTAACTTCTGATGACGACGAGCTCAGCAGCATTTAAACACATTTTTATACTTCACACATGCTAAGTTAGCAGCCAATGCTAGCTTGGCCAGCGAGGGCCACTGTCATATTAATGAGATGCTAATTCAGTCGCCTACATCTCTCTCTCTCTCCACCAGAGGGCGATGCGAGGACGGAGCGTCTCCATGGAGACCATGTCGCGGGGCGGGGCTGGTATGCCCACCAGCCTGAGTGGGGGGGGTCTGGCACACATCAGCGCTGAGGTGGGCAGAGGTCAAAGGTCACTGATGGGGACTGGTTTTAGGTCAACAGTATTTTCACTTCAGAAAAGTTAGAAGTGAAAGAAAGATGAGAAGCAGGAATGAAACGGCCGATTCGTAACTTTTGAACGCTCGTTCATTCATGATGCTTGTTACCGTGGTGATTGTTGTTAACTGCCGTGTGTTGATGTCAGTGTAAAGGGAACTCTCCGGCGAGGAGGCGGTCGGCTCTCTTTCCTCGCCTGCTGAGCGTCGACAGCCAGACAGAGAGACACAACCACCGGAGGTGATGACAGGAAACACTGAAGCTGATGCTGATGCTGATGTTGATGCTGATGCTGATGCTGATGCTGATGCTGATGCTGATGCTGATGCTGATTATGATGCTGATTATGATGCTGATGCTGATTATGATGCTGATGTTGATGCTGATGCTGATGCTGATTATAATGCTGATGCTGATGCTGATTATGATGCTGATGCTGATTATGATTATGATGCTGATGCTGATTATGATTATGATGCTGATGCTGATGCCGATTATGATTCTGATGTTAATGCTGATGCTGATGCTGATGATAATGCTAATGCTAATGCTAATGTTAATGCTGATGCTGATGCTGATGCTAATGCTGATGTTGATGCTGATGCTGACGATGATTCCGAACAATAAAATACAAACATGTCGATCTTACAGAGTGGAGCAGTTGGAACGTGGTTGTATTTGATAGAGATAACAGTTTGCTTCTAGTATTTGTGATAAGCTAAGCTAACAACCCTCCTGCTTCAAGTCTTTGTGCTAAGCTAGGCTATGAGCCCCCTCTGTTTCCTGTCTTTGTGCTAAGCTAGGCTATCAGTTCCCCTCTGTTTGCAGCCTTTGTGCTAAGCTAGGCTAACAGCCAACCGGCTTCAAGTCGATGTGCTAAGTTAGCTAGGCTTTCAGTTACCCTCTATTTCTAGTATGCATGCTAGGCTAGGCTAATAGTTTCCCTCTGTTTCCAGTGTTTATGCTAAGCTAGGCTATCAGTTCCCCTCTGTTTCCAGTGTTTATGCTAAGCTAGGCTAACACGCCGCTCTTCTTTGTTCCTTGTGAACCGTTCCAGTCTCCTCAGTGAGCAGAGGAGCTTCGACAGCTGCCACCCGGCGCTGGAGGCGAGGTCAGAGCTGCCGTCCAATCCCAGCTCTCCGGAGGCGGGGCCACGGGACAGGTGTGACTCCTGCTTCAATAGGCCAACAATACTTTTAGCAAGTTAACATGCATCTAAACAATGAAGGCGTCAAAATAAATAACAAAGAGCTTAAGGGTGTAAATACAACGTGTGTTTTAGACAACACAAACAACCAGGCAACAGGATGCAGCGCTGGCGTAAACAACGTGTTTGTTTGTGACCGTCAGCCGGTTCCCCCTGAGGAAGGACAGCCGTCACATCTGCAGGTCGACGTCCAGCAGCTGCAGCTTCAGCGTCTCGGCCGACGACTCGCAGCCGGTGAGGAGACGCCGGATCAATATTCAATGTTCATAATGCCGATTGATCCATTGATCAAAAGGATTCCTCCGAGTGGAGTAAACTGTTTCCTCGTCTGCATGTGGGTAATGTGAGCGTGTCCCTGCAGAGTGCGGCTGAAGGTCAGAGTTCAAGTCCGCTCATCGTGAGTCGCAGCCCCACAGGTCCAGTACCGCCGGCTCAACTTATCATTACGATGTTTATTATTATACTCATTCAGGTTCCACCTGTTTGTTTGTTTGTTTGTTTGTTCACAATCATTGTTTCCTTCGTCGTCTTTCAGAGATGAAAAATAAAAACTCTCCCAGATCCAACCTCAAGTTTCGTTTTGAGAAGTTGAGTCACTCCACTGCAGTAAGTCTGTCTCTATTAGTCTGTCTCTATTGGTCTGTCTCTATTAGTCTGTCTCTATTAGTCTGTCTCTATTGGTCTGTCTCTATTAGTCTGTCTCTATTGGTCTGTCTCTATTGATCTGTCTTCTCTATTAGTCTGTCTATATTGGTCTGTCTCTATTTGTCTGTCTCTATTGATCTGTATCTATTAGTCTGTCTCTATTGGTAAGTCTCTATTGGTCTGTATCTACTAGTCTGTCTCTATTGGTCTGTATCTACTAGTCTGTCTCTATTAGTCTGTATCTACTAGTCTGTCTCTATTGGTCTGTCTCTATTGGGCTGTCTCTATTGGGCTGTCTCTATTGGTCTCTATTTTCCTCTTGTGGTAAATGTTGTCGTGTTTTCTGTCTGCAGGGCAACTGACAAGCAGAAGGAGGTGAGTTCAGGTACTTCTTTTAAATACTAGTATTAGTAATACTAGTACTAGTACTGATACTAGTACTAATACTCATATCAGTACTAGTACTTTACTTCATAGAATCAGAAGGTCACATTTAAAAACGTGAACTTATGATTTAGTTCTTAATTATAGTTTGTTTATCTTTTTGCAGAATAACAACGAAGAGGTTCAGACCCTGACTCAGGAAGAGGAGGAGGAGAAAGAGGAGGAAGAAGAAGAGGTAGAGGAGGAAGAGGAGGAGGATAAAACTCACTGAGGATGAAAAGGGAAAACACTTGAACACATTTGTCTTTCAGTGCTCAGAGGGAATCAGACCCACAGACTGTGCATGTCAACACACACACACACGCATACACACACACATACACACACACGCACACACACACTCATTGAGGCCGAAGCTACAATGATTGATTCACAACATTTAAGTTTCACTCCATAAGTTTTACTCATTAAATTATTTTGCTAGGAGAACAAACTATTATTATCTTTATTTTAATATTTTAAAAAAAATATATAGATATATATATATATATAGATATATATATGTATTATTGTTTTTCATTCAGTGGAGTAATCTGAGGCGTCTGAAAGCAGTCCGAAACATTCCAACTAAAAGAGTCTTTATATTAATATATATGTTCTTTATTCTGTATTTATATATATTTTAACGGGCCACACACATAGATTTTTGTTTTATTTGTGTACATTTGTGTACACCTTCACCCTCCTCTGATGTCACAGGGTACCACGGTACACCTCCACTCTTCGGTGTGAATCTATTTTTATTTTCTTCTGTGTTCAGATTTGACCAAAATAAGAATGCTACTTTATTTTGAAAGGGTGTGATGGAAGCATGAACATAAATCTGTATTTCCGTGTTCAACGTTCTGCGTCATGAAGACTTTTGCACGTTGACGTGTGTTTCTTCTTCAGTGGTGTTTATGTTATTGTTTCATAATCCTGATCAAGAATCTTCCGTTTTTTTCAAAATAAAATGAAAAGAAGTGAGACAAATTATCAAACCTCAATAAAATATTTCTCATAATTTCCCATTGTTGTCTGTTCTGTTACTTTAGTTTACTATAAAGTTATGAAATAAATATGAAGCTACTTTTTATACATTTGACATTTAAAAACAGATCAGAGCTTCAAATAACTGCAATGATTATTTTTTTTCAATTCATGTGTTGATTATATATCAATTCATTATTTATTCTACAAATAGTCAAAAAAGATACAAAAAACACCTCGCAAGTTTCCCAACGTCCAATGGGATGTCTTCAAATGTTTATCATGTCTTGTTTTTCTCCAATCAAATCAACTCTCTTTATTAGAAGAGTAGTTCAACTTCATTGTATACTCCATATATATATATACACATATATACCGTGTGTGTGTATAATTAAAGACAACAATATGTTTGACTAATAGACTTAATTGTGTTCATTAATCTCCTCATTCGGCTGAACACCTCTGTGAAACCACTCAGACTTAATTAAAGTGAATTGGACTTAATTGAAAATATGACATTGAATATATTTATGTAGTTCTTTTATTAAGTCATCAGTCACCATCAATAATACAATACACTATATTAATATAAGATAATATATTAATATAGTGTCAACATTCGCCAGGTGGCGCTGTTGTTGCGGTGAACCGTCTCCCGCCACCACCGAAGAAGAAGCATGAGGACGGAACCGTTGCCGGGTTAGGAGAAAAACACTCGCAGCAGCCGTTGTGTCGCGCGAGCTAACGCCATGGCGGCCGTGCGCAGCTTAATGGTGGCGGTGAAATCGAACGGCGGCTCGGACCGCTCGGCTTCCGGCTCCGACTCCGACTCGGACCATGACGCCCGCGAGGCCGAGCCGATGGAGGTGGAGGAAGGAGAGCTGGAGACGGAGGACGTCTCCGTCAGCCGGTCCCTGAAGGAGCTGCTCCCGGTGAGTGGAGGCCCCGTCGGACCGGGCGCTCGCGTTCCTCTCGCGGCCTGCGGGGGAGCGCGGCCGCCGGCAGCGAGGCACCGACCAACGGCTGCGTGCGCGCGCTGCCCCGCTCGGTTTCACCGTGTTTACCGGCTTGCTCCTTCACACTTGTTGCTGCCTGCAGCCTCGTGCAACCGCCGGAGCCCGGGGGGCGAGGAGCTCCACCTCCGCGTAAAGGGACTCTAATAAAGAAGAATAGCAATAGTTTAGACTCTGATGCACTAATAGAGCGTCTCGAGAGGTCCTCTATGAGAGAGAGGTCCCCCGGGGTCAGCTGCTGCGGGGCTCGGTACCTGTTGGGGGTGTGTGTGTTGGCTGCTATTAAACTACTTAAATTATATCTAAAATACCAGTTTGATGAGGAGGAGGTGCAACATTTTCGTTTATTTTTTAAAATGTTTGTTTCCTTTTATTATTTCTTCCTAAATTAATTCTTAAATGTAATATGCCCTGCTGTGTTATTGCATATTTATAAAGTAATGCTTACAAATGTAATGTAACACCTGGTCAGCTTCAGGCTCTCTGGAGCGTGACGTCACACACGTGCATTGACCAGGTGGAGGGTGAGCGCGAGTCAGAAACGGAAGGCCTGTTCCCTGAACGTCCCTAAAGTGTGTGTGTGTGTGTGTGTGTGTGTGTGTGTGTGTGTGTGTGTGTGTGTGTGTGTGTGTGTGTGTGTGTGTGTGTGTGTGTGTGTGTGTGTGTGTGTGTGTGTGTGTGTGTGTGTGTGTGTGTGTGTGTGTGTGCAGGACACAAGCCGGCGCTACGAGAACAAAGGTGGAGCCTTCATCACCGGCATCGACGTCAACTCAAAGGTATGACATCACATCTATACATTCACCTGTAGAGTTCACCCAGGTCATTTAACCGAGTCCTCCCATCAGAAGGCTTTGATGTGGGGAAAGTAAACTCATCCTAATGAATCCTCAGACCTGTTCAGGCTTCTTCTTCTAAGGGAAGAGTTCATGGCTCGTGATGCGTTCGAGGACCGTCTGAAAGGTGACGATCTAACAACAGCGGTGTTCTCCACAGCGTCTCTCTATAACCAGCGCGTTGTTGTCTTCATCAGGAGGCGATCGAGAAGAAAGAGAAGCGAGCGAGACGCTTCCACTTCACCCCCGAAGAGAACGTGGAGCAGAGGAGCGTCGTCATGGACAAAGACACCATGAAGAAGGGTGGGCGCTCTTCTTCTGTGGCGCTCATGGCCTGTACCCGTCTTCTTCTTCTGTGGTGTTTATAACCGGTACCTGTCTTTTTCTTCTTCTGTGGTGCTCAGCCATCCCCAGCCTGCGTATGGAGGCCCTCTACGTGACGGGAGTGGACGACATGAGCACTCAGGACATCTTCGGCTACTTTAAAGAATATCCTCCAGCGCACATCGAGTGGATCGATGACACCTCCTGTGAGTGACACACACACGCACACACACACACACACACACACTTGTGATGGGGGGTATTCAGACCCTTTACTGCAATAGAACTCTGAACTGACTCCATATGAGCGAGGGCCGTGTGTCTGACCGCCCCTGTCTGTTTCCTAGGCAACGTGGTTTGGCTGGACGACAACACGTCCGTCAGAGTACTCGTCAACTGCAGCCGGGCCCCCGACCCCGAGGCCCCCGCCCCGGAGAAGGAGAGCCCCGAGACGGAGACTCTGGAGACCCCGGAGGTGGAGAGCGCCCCTCAACCGGTCGAGCAGAGTAAAGGTCGGTCCGCGGGTCGACGAGGGTCGGAGGACGAGGAAGAGGAGGACGAAGAGGGAGAGGTTGAGGAAGAGGAGGAGGACGAGGCCGTGAAGAAGAGCAGCGAGGAGGTCGAGGTGAAGGACGCCGACGAGCAGAAGCCGAAGCAGGAAGCCGTCGTTCAGGTAGATATCTCCGGCCGAGTCCTGTAACTGCCGAGTCCTGTAACTGCCGAGTCCTGTAACTGCCGAGTCCTGTAACTGCCGAGTCCTGTAACTGCTGCATTGCTGCTGCAGGTGGAGGACCTGTTGCTGGCGGAGAGAGAGTCGCTGCTGAGGAACGACCTCCGGCCGGCCACCAAGCCCTTCAAAGGCAACAAGCTGTTGCTGCGCTTCGCCACGCACGGTGAGGGCCGAGGGGACCGGACCAGGTCTGGGGGGACCGGGTCTGGACCAGGTCTGGGGGGACCGGGGGCTGGACCAGGTCTGAGGGACCGGGGTCTGGACCCTGTCTGGGGGGACCAGGTCTGGACCCGGTCTGAGTTGACATGTCCCTGTGTGTGCAGACGATAAGAAGGAGCTGGGCGCCGCTCGGCGGAGCCGCTACTACATGAAGTACGGGAACCCGAACTACGGCGGCATGAAGGGGGTCCTCAGCAACTCCTGGTGAGCTCCTCTAGTCCCCCAGAGAGGAGGAGGAGGAGGAGGAGGAGGAGGAGGAGGAGGAGGAGGAGGAGGAGGAGGAGGAGGAGGAGGGTGGTGATGATGATGATGATGATGATGATGAAGGCCCTCCCTCTCTTCAGGAAGAGGAGGTTTCACAACCGTCGGATTCAGAGAGACGTCATCAAGACCAAGAAACCTCTGATCGGAGACAACCTGGGACACACACCCCCCTACACACACCGCCACTCAGGTACCCTCACACAACCACACAACGACACAACTACACACTGAACACAACAACCACACACCCCAGATCAGTAGGTCTTGTTGAGACTTCTTCTTCTCCCCCCCTCAGCCGACCTGGTCAACCTGCCCGAGGAGCCCATCAAGGAGGAGGACGAGGAAGACGAGGAAGACGAGGACATGGAGGAGGACGACCGTGTGGTGGAGTACAAGGAGCGAGGTGACAAGGAGCGAGGCCAGAAGGCCAGCGGGGAAGGCTCCCGCCCGGCGGGGGCGGGGCTCCGCGGCCGCGTCGGGCGCTCGCCGTCCCCGTGGTCGGAGTCCGACGAGATGGACTACGACCTGGAGCTGAAGATGATCTCCACGCCGTCGCCCAAGAAGAGCAAGAAGATGACGATGTACGCCGACGAGCTGGACGGCCACCTGAAGAGCATCCGGTGAGGAGGCGCTCCGGGGTCACGATCTCCGGCCTCGCGACCTCCGGGGACTGAACTCTGGTCTTGTGAGCAGGAACCGGGTCGGGGAGTCCGGGTCCCAGACCAGAGCCAAGTCCACGTCGCCGCCCCCCCAGCTCACCGACGTCAGGCAGCTGCTGGAGGAGAAGAGGAAAGGACTCGCTCAGCACAGAGGGCCCCCCCCGGTGGCCCCCAGCGGGAAGTCAGGTCTGTCTGACTGTCTGTCTGTCTCTCATACCGACTGTCTTATACCGACTGTCTGTCTGACGGTCTCTCATACCGACTGTCTGTCTGACTGTCTCACATACCGACTGTCTGTCTGACTGTCTCACATACCGACTGTCTGTCTGACTGTCTCTCATACCGACTGTCTGGCTGCCTGTCTGTCTGCAGATGTACGGCAGCGGTTGGGAAAGCGGCGCTACTCCCCTGACAGACAGCGCTCGCCCTCCCCCGTCTCCCCCAGAGACACGCCCCCCGCCAGAGAACCAATCAGAGACGTGCACCGCCGGCTGGGCGTGGTCAGTCAGGACAACCGGAGCGTCAAAGACAGGAAGTCAAGTACGACGAGGAACCGATAATCATCAATAACAGGAATTATAGTAGAAACACGGTCTTTATGAAGCTTCATCACTGAGCTGATGTTTGTTTGTTTGTTTGTTTGTTTGTTTACAGGCGCGCTGTGGAGCAGACTCGGCTCTAGTGACGAGGCCGGCGTCGGACGTCACGAGCGCCGATCGAGCAGCCGGCAGGCGGAGCTCTTCTCCTCCTCGGGGAAGGGAGGCGGCGGCGAGGGCGGTGGTAGCAAGGCACGAGGAGACGGAGAGGGGGAGAAGAAGGAGGAGAAGAAGAAGGAAGAGGAGGAAGACGACTCCACGCTGCAGAAGGTCTGGGGCGCCATGATCAAACAGAAACAGGAGCGCATGACCCACGAGGTCAAGAAGAGCCGGCTGGACAACCTGCCGTCACTGCAGATCGAGATCAGCAGAGACAGCAGTGACGACTCCGACGCCTGAGGAGGAGGAGGAGGAGGAGGAGGAGGAGGAGGAGGAGGAGGAGGAGGAGGAGGAGGAGGAGGAGGAGGAGGAGGGGGGGTTGTCCTCTGAACTTCACGTCACTCTTTTCTTCGAGTACAATGACACAGATCTGACTGCAGATCTGAGGCCAGTGTGTCGGGTTCTTTCCTTTGTCTGTGCGGTTCAGGAGGGAGAAACGGGTTCAACCAAGCACCGAGCCAGGGGCCCCTGAATACCGGTTACTGATCCTCATGGTGATTTATTTGATTTAATTGTTCTTTCTTTTTAAGATCTGCGAACGATTCCAATCAGACGTGTATAATGAACCACAAGTCGTTTGAATGGATTCAAAGTTAGACAAACGTAAACAAAGCTTTAGTTAAAGCGTTCAAACCAACCGCCGACAGCTCTGGTTCACCTGCAGAGCGGCCCTTAAAGAGGACATCGGCCCTTTAAAAGGCGGGACGTTGGCCCTTTAAGAGGATCTCGCCGACGTCCCGCCTCCTCTTGATATATCAAACATTCGTGTTGTTTTTTAACACAAAACATGCGTTGAAATATGTTCTTGTCGGGTTGTCGCAGTGCATCATGGGAAACCCATCGGACTCAGTGAATCATTCCTCTGCGCCGTTGGCGTCCTCGTCGTCTGCAGCGAGACTTCATTTAGGAAGCTTGTGTTTTAGGTTTTACTAGTTCCTCCTTGTTTCCTCCTCATTGTTTTTCCTCTGAAACTGACTCTGGGGGAAAGAGAAGCGGAAAAGTAACGCGTTAGTTAGCAGTGACTTCCTGTCTAGACGCTGGACTTCCTGTTTGTTTTATCTGTGTGGGCCACAGCTCTGACGTCACAGCTGGTCATGAATTCAGACGGCTTTTCAAATGTTAAATGTTTTATTTTATGTGACTGATGATTCCCCCAGAAAATCTGGAGGCGACTATATGGAAAATAAATTGATATCAGTTAATTAATTCAGATGACGTAGTTCTGTTTATTGTCTTGCTTCTCTCGGTGCAGTTAAACTATTACAAACCGTTAAAAGCGGTCAATAAAAGATTAATAGCCACACACATATATTGTATTCATACATTATATGTATATAATTGTATTTATTTATATGATGGTGTAAAGATATATTATATATTGTACACATTTGGTCCTTCTTACGCAACTTGGTGAGAATTTAAAATGTTCTAAATCAAGTATTTCTGGGACTTTTTTATTCTTAATTGTGTCCTATTTAAAATAAAAATTCTTATTTAGTGCTTTTTTATTTATTTTTATATATATATTCAGGACACGAAAAAAAGCAACAGACAAAACTAGAGGACTAATATTTTATTTAAGAAATAAGACTTTAATCTTTAAAAAGCTGCCAATACACAGTTCAACTCATCGGGTCTGAATTTACTTAAACTATGTATATTTGTACAATGAAGTCACACGAAGTGCAACATTTACTTTACTCTGTTAAGCAATTTTACTAAAGTATTCTAAATAACTCTAGGGTCCTTTTCATATTTAGACATGAAGTCTAAAAGGTCAATGATTTGTTCCAAACAAAGTTGCTAAATGTAACATTTCCTCTCGTAATTAGGTGAAACAATGTGTTGTACTTGTACATGTTATGTTGTACTTCCACTACTTCCCAGAGATAAATATTGTAATGCATGTGTGTTATTTAAAAAAATAAAATAATCATAATACATGCTCTTGTCATAGTGCGAGACCAGGCGCTCTCGGCATTTTACATGCTTAAAAGAACAATAGAATCACTAACAATACAAACGAGAGCGACTCGGGATAATATGAATGTATTCATCTTGTGCAACAGTGAGGCGCCATACGGCATCGTGTTGTTAAACATTATAGTTTACGTAATAATAAACTCACAGAGCTTCGACCCGATTGGTTCATTCGTCTGTCTTGTATTTCCCCGAGCCAATGAAAAGCAACCAAACCGGTCGGCCTGGAACTGACACGAGCCAATCAGAGCGCTGAGCGGGCGTCCCACGTGACTCCCTCCGTGTGACGTATGCGGCCTTCAGCTGCAGTCGCCATCTTGTCGCCGTCGAGAAAAGGAGCGAAGCAGAAAAACAGCGACGCGACGACGGCAGCGAGAAACCGCCTAACCGGCCTTCTTTTTTAAAATATTTTATATATAAATATATCGCCGAGTCCGGCCCGAGCCGTTAGGCCGCATGAGCTCCCGCACCGCCCGCTGATCGATGCTCATCGACAGCGCTGCCGTTGTAGGGTTTCCCGGGTCGCTGGGATCCAAGATGGCTGACGAGGCGGCCTGTGAAGACGCGTGCCGCGAGTACCAGTCCTCGCTGGAGGACCTGACTTTCAACAGCAAGCCGCACATCAACATGCTGACCATCCTGGCCGAGGAAAACCTCAACTTCGCCAAGGATATCGTCGCTATTATTGAAGGGCAAATAAGCAAGGTTTTTATAAATATAGAATACTTTTCAATTTCAGCTGGTTGTGTTTGTATCTGTCTGGGGGGGGGATTAAACATGGCGGCCGGCGGCGGGTCACGTTGTTGTAGTGTAGTTCAACCACGTTGGTGTGTTAAAACCTCGTTTTTCTAAGAATAAATAAATACTCTTACTCGAGCGGCTCTTGGTCGAAACGCGTTACGCCGAAGTGAGAATCCAACGTAGAATTTGGTCTTAATGCTCTGCGTGTATTTGTGTTGGACTGCTATCGATAATGCGATAAAGCGCGGATCCACCCGGGGAAGTAGGACGTAGACCGTAGTCACTTTAATAAGAACAAGAAGCTGCAGAACAAAACTAACATGGCGGAAATAAGTAAAGCAACAAGAAGCTCAAAGGTCACGTGACCGACGGAAGTTCGTTGCCATGCAGCAAAACAAACTTAAACAACTAGTTTATTACAAGTAAAAGGTGCTACAGCTTTGTCTGTTAAATACACGGGGGGGATAACTACTTCTAGGCATTTTCTATAAAATAAAAACGTGAATATTAATCATTTGGCCATTGGCTGCATTCCCTCACCTGACCACCAGGGCGCAACTTCTTTGGTTGTATAAAAGTCTATACTTCATGTGTTCTCTCCTGACCACCAAGGGGCTACTCCTCTGGTTGTATATAAGTCTGGTTCATGTGTTAAAGCTGCATTCTCTCTACTGACCACCACGGGGTGACTCCTGGTTGTATAGAAGTCTGCTTCACATGTTAAAGCTGCATTCTCTCTACTGGCCACCAGGGGCGACTCCTCTGGTTGTATAGAGGTCTGCTTCGCGTGTTATGCTGCATTCTCTCTCCTGACCACCAGGGGCGACTCCTCTGGTTGTGAAGAAGTCATGGGTTGTCCTGCATTCTCTCTACTGACCACCAGGGGCGACTCCCCTGGGTTGAGTACATTCAGGTCATTTAGAGTCGGCCCATAAAGGGGGGAGGCTTTGGGGGCGGGGCTAAAGGGTGATTGACAGGCGTCTTCCTGAGGCTGGCGTTAAGCGTAGGAACGTTTCACTTGAAACTTTTATTTATTGACCGCTAAAAGTCGTTGAATCTTCACATCGAGTAGCTTTAACTCCGGCGTCATTGCGCAATAACTGCAGTCTTATAATAATAGCGATGATTGCTAAAAAATCGTCTGCTTTAGTTTCCCGTGGATTTTGACGTTAGCGGCGTTGGTTAATTATTCCGTGCGTCCGTTGTTTTTCTTCGTTATTGTTAATCCTGCCGTCACTTCTGTTACGCGGGAGACGTGCGCCTCTTATTATTATTATTAATAAAGCTCCTTTGCGCCTTCTATAGAATTTTTTTCGCAGTCACTTAAAAATAAAAGTTTCTCTGCATTAATTCACTAGTGACATTTTGAATTACTGAAATGTGATTGAATGGTTAAAATGCTATAATAAAAAATGTGAAATGTGCTTTTTGTCATTTTTTATTTCCCAGTGTAATTTATTGGTCTGACTCTAGTTTCCATTTACTGACACGAGACCGACACACGGTGCTTAGTCCATGACGCTGCCGCGTTCTGGTAACGGCAAACTCTAAAACACTAAATGCAGCTTGTAACCAAAACGACGACCTCGTCCGCCTGAAGGTCGAAGCTTTTTTTTTTTTTTTTTTTTTTTTACAACCGACTGGCAGAAAAACACTTTGTCATTTAAACGTGATGGACGTTTAAAGGAAGTCGTCTGGGTAAAGTACAAAGAGCGGTTTAAGGAACAAACCCTCTTTGGAGGTAAAGCGGCTCCATGGGACTGGACTCTGTGATCTGTGTTTTTACCCATAATGCATCACGGACGTGTTTTTGGGCCACTAAGCTCCTGAAGAAACCAAACTGACTGATTTATTATTGAAGATGACTGATTTTTCCCCCTGCGTATCTTGAACCCTAACGAGGACTATCGGAAGTATTTTTCCTCTTTTGTTTTTTACTATTTTGATTCCAGACTGAAGAGAACTTGTTTGGACTTTGGGCTGAATTTAAATTTTTTTGTAATCACCTTTTTTAACACATTTTGCACACAGCGGGTGGTGAGGGGTTTGTGATGCTGACGCTCTTATTCTGAAATGTTTGATAACCCCTGTTGTGTTCTAAACTTGTCGAGTTCTCTATTGCTCCAGGCCCCATCTGCAGAGAAGCTTCCCGTTTTGTACTTAGTGGATTCCATAGTGAAGAATGTTGGCGGAGAGTACCTTGCAGTGTTTGCTAAAAACCTAATCACTTCATTTATATGTGTCTTTGAAAAGGTACAGTTCTCTTTGCTGCCGTTCACACATTCAGCACTAAACACTCTGTCTGTCCTGTTGCTTGCTTCTCTGTGGCTTCCTGCACTAACACCACTCGCCTGTAGGGGGGGGGGGGTCATGTGATGCTTACACGTTCATTACCCCGCTAAACGAGCTGCTCCGCCGAGTCCTGCTGAGTGTTTCTGTGCTCTGGGTCGTGGCCGCGGACCAAGTGCCTTCCTCTGTTGCAGGTGGACGAGAACACCAGGAAGAGTTTGTTCAAGCTGCGCTCCACCTGGGACGACGTGTTCCCCCTCAAGAAGCTGTTCGGCCTGGACGCCCGCGTCAACGCGCTGGACCCGGCGTGGCCCATCAAGCCGCTGCCGCCCACCGTGAACGCCAGCATCCACGTCAACCCCAAGTTCCTCAAGCAGGTGTGCAGCGCCCCGACACGTCTCACCTTGATACGTCACCTTAATGTCGCCTTAAATACGTCTATTTAATATAAAATATATTATTAAATATATCATATTGTCATGTCTCCTTCCCTTCATCCTCGTCCTGTCTCCTCAGCCCGAGGATGCTCCCTCTCCACAGCCGGCTCCCGCTAAGCCGGCCCCCGCCCCGGCGCCGGTGGTCCCGGCCCCCCAGCCGGTGCCGGTCCCGGTGTCGGCCGTGGTCCTCAGCCAGTCCAGCCTGACCCAGGAGCAGCTGATCCGCCAGCAGCTGCTGGCCAAACAGAAACAACTTCTGGAGCTGCAGCAGAAGAAGATCGAGCTGGAGCTGCAGCAGACCAACGAGCAGCTGGTAGGAACCACGAGACCCAGGAGCACCTGGCCCCGGGTCTGGAAATGAATATCAGATTTTACTGGAAGACTTTCGGTTCTTTCACATGATCAATATCTTTATTATACATTGTATTTATTATATATTTGTATTGTACATATGATACATTATATCAAATTTATTTTACGTATATTTATTTTATATATTTTTATGATATATTCTATTCATTATTATTATACTTTATGTTTATTTTATATATTATATTTGTTTCATATATATATTTTATATATTATATCTGTTTTATATATTATATTTGTTTCATATATATATTTTATATATTATATCTGTTTTATATATTATATTTCTTTCATATATTATATCTGTTTTATATATTATATTTATTTTATATATTTGTTTTATATATTATATTTATTATTTCTCTGAGTGACCCCGCCTCCCTCCGCAGGGCGGTGGCTTCGCGATCCCGTCGGCGACTCGAGTCTCGTCCTCGGTGAAGTCCTCCGCTCAGCCGGCCCCGGCGGTCCGGTCGTGGGCCCCTCCCCCGACTCCGGCGGACGCCAAGCCGCCCACCAGAGACCCGCGTCTGAACCGCGCCGGCCCCCCGCACAAAGAACTGCATGCTGGGAAGAAAGACGGCGGCGCCGCGGCCGCAAGTCCGGCGGCGACGCCCGAGAAGAGCGCCCGGTCGGACCGGGTCAGAACCCCGAGGAAGGACCCGCCCGACGACAAGAAGTCCAAACCGCCGTCCCCGGTGACCAAGGGCCCGTCGGGCAGGAACAAGACGGAGGCCGAGGTCCAGAAGTCGTCCGACGGCACCAAGAAGGACCCCCGGCTGAAGAAGCGCCCGCAGGACAAGACCGGGGACGCCAAGGAGGAGGAGCTTAAGGAGAAGAAGCGCTGCGGCGAGAAGGAGCGCGAGGAGGCGCCGAGGCCGAAGCCGAAGCTGGCCAACGGGTCCAAACACGACCGGGCCGGCTCCGCCGACAAGACGGGCGGCAACGCGCGCACGCACGCCAGGAAGCGCACGCGCTCGCGGTCACGCTCGCGCTCCCCGCTCGCCGCCTCCTCGGTCGCCTCCTCCTCCTCCTCCCCCAAGAGGAAGGACCGGCGCTCCCCCAAGAGCCGCACCAGGAGCAGCTCCTTGTCGCCCTCGCACAAGGCGGGCAAGCCCCGCAGGCCGGGCCCGCCTCAGGGGGACCGGCCCCCCGCCAAGAAGAACCCCTCGGAGAGCCGCCGGGCCAAGAGGCCGGCCGAGGACCGGCACGCCGAGTCCAGAGACGGCCACGAAGGAGGAGGAGGAGGAGCCAAGGAGGCCAAAGAGCCTCCTCACCGCTGGAGGAGCGGCTGGGAGGAGAACAAGCAGTGAGTCTCCAGCTTCACGGCGTCCTGAAGACGTCATGAGCAGAATGACCTCATGGTCAGAATGATGATGTCATGTTTCCTCCTCAGCCCCAAGCTGCCGGAGGACTCCCACGTGAAGCCGCCGCCTCAGAGACACAAGCAGTACGGACCCCCCAACCGCCCCCCCACCCCCCGGACCCCCAAGCACCGCCTCAGCGTGGACGCCAACCTGAAGATCCCCGAAGTCCTCAACTCGGCCTCCAAGAAGGACATCCTGCGGCGGGTAGGAGACACTATCCACCGAAAAGAAGATATATATATATATATTTAATATGTAATTTATAATTATACATATATATATGTATACTAATTTTATTTATTTATATATATAAAAAACTTTATAACATATTTATTATATTATACAAGTTTATTTAAAATATTAAATATATAAACCTGTTTATTAAATATATAATATATTAATATATATATTTAAAATATTAAATATATACTTGTTTATTTAAATGTCTATATTTAATATATTGTATATTTAATATATATAATGTATATTTACTATATTGTATAATATGTAATCTATAACATATCCTCTCCTGTCTGTCCTCAGGCCAGTAAGCGCCTGCAGAGCGGTGAGATCTCCCAGGAGGACTTCCTGGACTTGGCCCACCAGCTCAAACACTTCTTCCAGTACCAGGAGGAGAAGCAGCAGCGCTCCGACGGCTGGACCGCCGACGCCAACAAGCCGCCGGGCTCGCCGCCGGCGCCCCACGACGGCCTGGGCGCCGCCGAGCTGTCGTACTACGAGCACAAGTTCAAGCTGAAGAAGACGCAGGTCACCCACCGGGCCGCCGGAGAGGCCTGGGAGGGGGAGGAGCCGAAGGTGGGCCTGAAGTACAGCCGGGCGCCGCGGGAACGCCAAGGTGAGCCGGCGGTCGTTAGGGGTCGTTAGAGGTCATCGGGGCGCGTGTCGGTTCTGGTTCTGACTCTTCACGACTCGACAGGCGAGCGGAGGAGCAAAGAGCGCGAGGAGCCGCGTCTCATCGAGGAGTACAACCACGGGAAGGAGTTCCCCGCCCTCAAGTCGCTGCCCAGCCTCCGCTTCCGGAGGAGAGCCGACCCGCGGGAGCCCAGTGAGTCCCCCTAGACCCCCCCAGACCCCCTCAGACCCCCTCAGACCTGGTCTGGGGTCTGAGGGGGTCTGGGGGTCCGGTGTGTTACCTCGAGGTTCTGCAGCCTCGTGAGGAGTTCAGGGTTCTGATGTTCCCCCCGTGTCTCCAGGTGAGAGGGAGTGGACCTCGCCGCTGGCCAGGCGGCGCGGCAGCGCGGCGACCAGAGCGGCTACGACGCCCAGCATGGGGCCCGCCCGGCCGAAGCCCGCCGGCCAGAGGCCCCGCCCCCCGGCGGCATCGTGGTCCTCCGGAGCTGCCCGAGCCCGGACGCGGCGGCGGTCCTGAGGTTTGAGCGCGAGCGCCTTTCGCCGCTCCACCTGAAGGACCCGGCGGAGCTGAGCCCGGCGCCCCGCTTCGAGAGCCCCAACAGCGTTCACTCTGACGACGGGCCCCTGAGCCCCGCCCCCCCCGCCGCGCCGCAGGCCCCCAAGTCCATCCTGAAGCCGCCGGGTCGCGGCCAGCGCGCCCGGGCAACATGGCGACTCCGGGCGCCTGGCGCCTAACGACGGGTCGCCCGCCGGCGCTACGACGGCCCGGCCACGCGGGCGGGGGCCCGACCGGGTGTACGAGGCGCCGTCGCTACGACGACAGCGCCGCGCCGGCGGACCTCAGCACCAGGGGGGCCCGGGCCGCTTCGACGGGCCGCAGCACCACCGGCCGCACGGCGCCCACGGGCGCTACGACGAACGCCGCACCCCAGGGCCCGCCCGCCGGCGCTCGCGCTGCTTCGAGAACAACATGGCGCCCGGCGCCGGGCCCATGGGCTTCCAGCAGCCGGGCCCGCCGCGCTTCGACGGCCCGATGGGCAACATGCGCTTCGACTGCGGCGGCCCGATGCGCTTCGACTCGCCGGGCGCGCCCCACCAGGGGGGGCCGCCGCTCTACGAGGGGGGGCTGAGGTACGGCCCCCAGCACGGCCAGCAGCCCCCCATGGGCCCCCCCCTCTACGACGGGCCCCAGCAGTTCAACATGAACCCGTTCCCCGCCGGCCAGATGGCGTTCCCTCAGCCCGCCGGGGGCTTCAACATGCAGCCGGCGCCCTTCGGCCAGCCAGGCCCCGCCCCCTTCTACAACCACAACGCCGCCATGCAGCCGCCGGTGAGTCCAGCACGTGGTCTCACGTGGTCTCATGTGGTCTCACGTGGTCTCACGTGGTCTCACGTGGTCTCACGTGGTCTCTTGTGGTCTCTTGTGGTCTCTTGTGGTCTCATGTGGTCTCTTGTGGTCTCTTGTGGTCTCTTGTGGTCTCTTGTGGTCTCTTGTGGTCTCACGTGGTCTCACGTGGTCTCTTGTGGTCTCTTGTGGTCTCTTGTGGTCTCTTGTGGTCTCATGTGGTCTCATGTGGTCTCTTGTGGTCTTGTGTTGCAGGCGGCCATGTTGGGGACCCATCAGCCGTTCCTGCCTCAGAGCTCCGTTCCTTTTGGACAACAAGGTGAGGAGACCTGATCCACTAGAGGGTCTGTTTCTGACCTGAGTCCCTCCTCCTCTTCCTCATCCTCCTCTTCCTCTCCCCCTCAGCTCCTCTGGCTCCAGAGAACCACTTCGGTCAGGTGGACGTGAACGACCTTCTGTCCAAGCTCATCTCCAACGGCATCATCAAGCCCTCGCAGCCCGAGGCCCCGCCCACCGCCGGTCAGTGGAGACGCCTCGCGCACCGGGTCCGGGTCCTGGACCGGGTCCTAGTCCAGACGGTTACTAACGGGACTTTCTATCTTTCAGAACCCACTTCCATGCCGCCGGTAGCTCCGCCCATTGTGGTGGCGACGGCGGCGGTGGAGGAGGAGGAAGACGAGCCGGAGGAGGAAGATGATGACGACCTCCCAGACCTCACCAGCTTCACCGTGGAGGACATGAAACAGTGAGTTCAGCCCTCGAGGCGTTCAGGCTCCGCTCGGTGAACTCGCGTGCGGCCTCTGTCTCACGGTGCGTTCATGCTCCCAGGCGCCTGGAGGCCGTGGTGCTGCGGCTGTACTCGGGGAACCAGTGCTGCCTGTGCAGCTCGCGCTTCACAGCGGCGCAGACCGACCTGTACGCCGACCACCTGGACTGGCACTTCAGACAGAACCACAACGGGAAGACGGCCGGGAAGAGGATCACACACCGCCGCTGGTACTACGGGCTGAGGGTGAGACACACACACACACACACACAGGGATATACACACACACACACACGCACACACACACACACACACACATATATATATATATATATATATATATATATATATATATATATATATATACACACACACATGGATATACACACACACTCCTCACACTCTCTCTCTCTCCCCCCCCCAGGACTGGGTGGAGTTCGAGGAGATGGCCGACCTGGAGGAGCGAGCCAAGAGTAACTTCTTTGAGAAGGAGAGCGAAGACGAGGTGCAGAAGAGCCAGCAGGCAGCGAAGGAGAAGGAGGTGCAGAGCGTCAGAGCCACCAAGGACCAAGTGGGGGAGGTGAGGATCACAACACACACACACACACACACACACACTGTACACACACTCACGCCACGGCTCTGTGTGTTGCAGCTGTGTGAGATCTGCCAGGAGGCGTTTGAGACCAAGTGGGTGGAGGAGGAGGAGGACTGGTTCCTGAAGGACGCGCTGCGGGTGGACGACAAGGTCACACACACACACACACACACACACACACGCTATATTGGTGAAATGTCCCCAAAACAATCAGTAAAATGAGCACTACAAATTCCCACGCACCTTGAATGTCTCATTTCTTCTGAACCTGAACTTTCCTCCCATTCATATTTCAGACGCCTTCATTATTTTAACATTTTTAATCTGCAGAAATAAATCGTATATAGTAAAATGTTATTGTTTATATATTAATATTTATACATATTTATATATAATTACTTTGATTGAACTTGTTTTTAAGTTTAATTAAGTTTTAAATGATGATTAGCAGAATTTGACTTTTATAAATATGTAATTGATCATTAATCAATAATCGTTTCCTCCCACAGAACTTCCATCCCGCCTGTTTTGAGGATTATAAGAATGTGAGTACCGTCAGAATATTAATATTAATAATAATAATAATGGATGAGACGTTTGACCGGCGTCTGTTTGTCCCACAGACGTCGTCGTACCTCGACGCCACGCCGTCGCCCAGCAAGCTGCTCGACGACCACCCGCTGGGCGCCTTCGTCAAGAGCGAGGAGGAAGAGGAGAGCACTTCCTGTGCCGTCGCCGCCGCCATCAAACAGGAAATGGAGTCGGGGGCGAGCGAGCTGCCGGAGGTGAAGAAGGAGCCGGAGGAGGTTTTAACGGACTGTTGTCAGAGTAACGAGTGACGCGGTCGGCTCCTCCCCCTTTGAGGAGAGGCGTTTTTAGCTCCTCCCCCTTGATTATAAACTTGAATACATTTTTGTATTTGGATTCAGCGCGACCGATTCCAGGTCTCCCTCTCCCCCTCTCTTCTGTGAATTTAAAACTTTATTTAAAAAGAAGAAATGTTTTTTTGTTTTTGGCGAAGAGATGTAAATGATTTAATTTATGAATTAAAGTATTTTTGGTATCTCTGTTGTCACGGTGATTGTGTGACTGGACGCTGCAGGTTGAAGGTAAGAATCGTTAGGCTCCGCCTCCTCATCTCTGGAGGCTCCGCCTCCTCATCTGGATGAGTGACTTCGTCTTTAAGTTTTTTGGTTTCAATAAAGAGTCAAACTTCTGTTGTGATTTAGGTTAAAATTATAAATAAAGTTTATTGAATTTAAAGTTCTGGTGTCGAGTCGTTTCTTTGAAGTGATTCAAACATTTTGATCTTCAGATTCTAGACGTGACTCATACTTTATTTCAATATCCAGAGTTTTCATTTTACTGTTTGTCACTTTTACACATTTAAACACGTTATGAAAGGGAAGTCGACACGTTTATTATAAATACAACTTGATACAGTTTAAGAACTTCTTCGAGGTACTTGTACGTTACTGTGTAGTACTTATCAGGTAGTCAAACGACAAAGTACCAGAAGATACTTTGAAGTAAGTACCTCACCGTAGTTTGTCTGCACTTTAGTACTAGTACACAGTAGTACACACAATCTGCTGCGTACTTTAACTTGCAGTCCTGTGGACCAGAGGAACTACTTTGCGTGGCGGAGGGAGACGTCACCGCCACAGCCGGTAGACGCCCAGAGCGATGGCCAGGCAGGAGAACACCGTCGCTGAGGAGGAGAGGAGTACAGAGTACTACAAGAGTACTACGGGGAGTACCTGAGTGTAATGTATACTGGAGGTACCTGCCAGGTAGCGCACGGTCTCCAGCTTCAGGGACTCCAGGACGGTCTTGAGTGACGCCACCTGCAGGTCGATCTTGCGGTTGATCTCCATGTTGTCGTTCACCAGGTCGGCTTTCTGACCACATGACCCACAGCGACCAATCACATCGCAGCTCAGCCAGTAATAGTAGTACTAGTCATATTATAGTTGTACTAGTAGTATTGTAGTAGTACGACACCTTGTGGTGGAACTCGGTACTGGCCTCCAGCAGCTTCTTCTCCTGTTCGGTGAACTGGAGGAAAACAAACGACGACTTCAGAGTTTATAATTTTTGATATATTTGTCTCTTGTCTCTTTGTATCTCGTCTCTATGTGTCTTTGTGTCTTTGTCTTTGTCTCTTTGTCTCTTGTCTCTCGTCTCTTTGTCTCTCGTCTCTTTGTCTCACCACGTCAGAGATCTTGCTGCTCTGCAGGTTCATGTCCAGTTTGGCTTCAGCTCTGACTTTCTGACTTTCCTCCTGAAGAAAAACAAACAAACCAACCAACAAACAAACAAACAAACAAACCAACATGTGAACACGCAGCACGGAGGTGAACTGCTGCTTTAAACCAGAAGATGAAACACGGCGTCGTGCCGACCTTCAGCCGCTCGTGAATCTGCTCCAACTCCCGCTTCATCTTCTACAAGAAAACAACAACAACCACAACGTGTCGTTTAAGTTAGCATCACGATAGCACAATTAGCTTATGCTAGTAGCTAACGCTAACGGTTCTCTTATTGTGGCGACCTGCAGGATGAACTCATCACGTGATCAGCTTTAATGGCATGAAGGTGATTACTGCTAGCGTTAGCTGGGTGTAGGCTTTAGCATTAGCAGTTAGCATTGGCGATTAGCTTACGCAACGTACAGGCTAACATAAGCTACATTGGTTTATATCTTTATATTGTTCGTAGATGTAGTGATCGTAGACGTATTGATCGTAGACGTATTGATCGTAGACGTAGATGTATTGATCGTAGATGTATTGATCGTAGACGTAGATGTAGACATATTGATCGTAGATGTATTGATCGTATATGTTTTGATAGTAGATGTATTGATCGTAGATGTATTGATAGATGTATTGATCGTAGATGTATTGATCGTATATGTTTTGATAGTAGATGTATTGATCGTAGATGTATTGATCGTAGATGTATCGATCGTAGACGTATTGATTGTAGACGTATTGATTGTAGACGTATTGATCCTAGACGTATTGATCGTACCGTGTTCTCGGAGCGCAGGTTGGCGAAGTCGCTCTTCTCCAGGATCACCATGTCCTTCCTGATGGAGTCCAGGTGAGCCATGATCTGCAGCACGGCGATCTCCTGGGGGTAGTGGTACATGAGGTGTGTACTTTGTGATATTAGTACATGAGGTGTGTACCTGGTGGTA
Source organism: Liparis tanakae (assembly GCA_036178185.1). Taxonomy (NCBI): domain Eukaryota; kingdom Metazoa; phylum Chordata; class Actinopteri; order Perciformes; family Liparidae; genus Liparis; species Liparis tanakae. The sequence continues at coordinate 21,117,803 of CM070088.1, forward strand.
GTAGTACATGAGGTGTGTACTTCATGTTAGTAGTACATGAGGTGTGTACCTGGTGTGCTTTGGTCACCATGTCCTTGTAGATGATGTCCATGTTGGTCGTCGTCAAGGTAACCAGGGCGGAGACAACCAGCTCCGCCTGAGGCTTCTCGAACCCTGAAAACAAAACGTCACTACATGTGTGTGTGTGTTTGTGTGTGTTTGTGTGCGTGTTTTTGTTTGTGTGTGTTTGCGTATTTTTTGTTTGTGTGTGTGTGTTTACGTGTGTGCGTTTGCGTGTTTTTCTTTGTCTGTGTTGTTCTCACCGCTGCTCTCCAGCTCCGTCACCATGGTGTGGGAGTCGAAGGTGAGCTTCCGCTGCTCCAGAGGCATCAGTTCAACCTTCCTGAGGTCAAAGGTCATCACAGGGGCCGTCGTGTGAAAACCTATCACACACACAAACACACACATACATACATACACAAACAAACACACATACAGTATTTGTACGGTGTGATTAGCACTTTTACTGTGAGTGTTGTTACACCTTAGTACTCATAGTGTGACTTTCTTCTTCTTCGTCTCTTTATGAACAGACCCACCTCTCCATGTTCCGGTTCCGGTTCCGACCCGCCGCAGCAGCGCGTGCATTTCGGACACTGTCGTGTTGAGTTTGAATAAAGTAGAATGAACTCTGCCGACAGACCGGAAACAAACCGGAAACACACTGAAATAAAGCGGAAGGTCGACAGAGAGTTGAACGATAGGCTGTCATGCTGCTGCATTCAGGGACTGTCGGAATTATAAAAATAATTATTTAAATATATTTGCATTGTTAATATTCGTACCGTATTGTATTTGAGTATTATTACATTGTAATAGTTGTAATTTTCCTTAAATGAAGGCTCTAAAGACGTAGACTGGTTAAAGAGCCGACCAAATGACAAAAGGATCTGAGAGTTACGAACTCACGAGGTGATCTTGAAGGCATTTAAGATTACGGGACTAGTATGTCCTTCAACAATAAAGTTAATTAAAAAAATATAACAAAAACATATATTATTATTATTTGTATTTATATTACACTTGTTTGTAGTTGGTAAGTTTTACCCGGTGAATATTTATCTAAATATATATTTTAGTTCTGTCTACTTTGTGTGTGTCAATAAAGTTGTACAAACAAACTCGCTACGTCACTGTCATGGCCGCCGCGGACAGCTGCAGCTGGTTCCCGGCGTTGGCGCTGGGAGTTTCTTTGCTGAAATGCCTCTTTATCAACGCGTAGTGAGTTATTAAGACCTCAGTGTCCTCCAGTTACACTCTGCATCTCAAGGGTGTTTTCGCTTTTGCACTTACATCCGGTTTGAGAGGCGGAAGTGCTCGGAAATAAAATGAACCTGTCTTCTCCAAATCCTCTCGGGGCGGAACACGTCATATTTAATGTAGTCAGCGTTTATGTTCAGACTCGCGCGTTATAAAACAAACCTGGCAGTCAGGTACCGGACACTTCGGCTTTAATACAAACACATAACTGCAGCCTGTTTGATATGTAGTGATATCCCGAGTCTGGCTCAGTATCAATAGAGTCGCTATTAACAACTGGGCAGTTCGGCATTAATGAAATGCAAGAAGCAACTATATTTGTAATCTGTGGGTTTTATTGCTGTTGTTAAGCGATGTCCAGTTCTGATGAATAGGAGGTTTCCATGGCAACAGCCGGGCTGACCGGCTGTTCCTCTGCCAGTCATTCCACAGACTTCGAGGTGCACAGGAACTGGTTGGCCATCACACACAGTCTGCCGGTGTCCCGGTGGTACCATGAGGTCAGCACGTTGTTGTTGTTGTTGTTTTTGTTTCACTTGGTCTCCTGCAGTGTTTCTTCCGGACTGGTCTGACATGTGGAAAGTCAAGAGTAGAATGTTCTGCCGTCCCTGCAGAACTCGTCGGCGTGGACTCTGGACTACCCGCCGCTGTTCGCCTGGCTGCAGCGCGGCCTGGCGGCGGCGGCACAACACGCCGACAGAGACATGCTGCGGGTGGAGAACCTGAACTACGTCAGCCGGCAGGCGGTGCTGTTCCAGAGGCTGTCAGTGGTCTGCACCGACCTGCTGTTCATATACGCAGCCAGAGAGTCAGTACACACACACACACACACACACACACACACACACATTGACACAGACGCACACACACACACACACACATTGACACAGACGCACAAACACACACACAGACAGACACATATACACACACACAGACACATATACACACACACAGACACATTGACACACACAGACACATTGACACACACAGACACATTGACACACACAGACACACACACACATACCGACACACACACACACACACTTCCACACACACACACAAACATACACACACGTACAGACAGATACACATACGGACCCACGGGGACACACAAGCACACATCGTGCACACACACACATTTTAATTTCACCATTTTATGTCTTCTGTGTTGTTTTTGTTTGTATGAAGTTATTTAATAAAAGAATCCCATACCCCCACACCTAAACCTTTCTATCAGGCTTTTATTTTGGCGGGTAGACGGCGTCAACAATCAGCAAGGGGCTGCAGCTCCGTCTTGATTGGCTCTCTGTCCTCCAGGTGCTGCCGGTGCGTTCAGGAGCCAAAAGGCCCGCGGGACCTTTTGAGCCGCCCGCCCTTCGTCCTGGCGGTTCTGCTGCTGTGGAACTTCGGCCTCCTCATCGTCGACCGTATCCTTAAAAACACCGACAGTGGAAACGGTTCCTGTTGCTTCAAATGTCAACGCAGGAAAACAGAATATTTATTTACTTTCACTGCTGAGACCAACAACGGTTTTCAGTGTTAGGATTCAACAAAATAAAATACTTGTAAAACCCCAATAATGAATGAACCTGTCCACCAGAGCATCAGTTAGTATCGTTGTTGTTGTTGTTGTTGTTGTTGTGTTTAATACTAAACTTCCTTCACGTTCCTCAGACATTCATTTCCAGTATAACGGCTTCCTGTTCGGCTTCCTGCTTCTCTCTATAGCGAAACACCTGCAGGTTCGCATGCGTGACGTAAAAACAACAACAACAACAACAACAACGAGGCGCCTCACTTCCTGTCTGTGTTTGTGTTGACAGCACCGCCACCTGCAGGGGGCGTTGCTGTTCTCCGTGCTGCTCAACCTGAAGCACATCTACCTGTACGTGGCTCCGGCCTACGGAGTCTACCTGCTGAGGAGCTACTGCTTCACCCAGGACCACAGCGGTAACACACACACACACACACATACATATACACACATAGACACACACACATATACACAAACACACACATACACACACACATACATACACACACACACACACACACACACACATACATATATACACACACACATACATACACACACATATAGAAACACACATACACACATATAGGGTAATTTATATATATATATATATAAATGTATATTATTATATTATTATATATATATATATTCGTTTTTAAATCAAATTTTTATATATATATATGTATACGTATATATTTATGAATAAATATATATGTATATGTATTATATTTATAAATATATATATTCATAAATAAATATATATGTATATAAATGAATATATTTAGAATATATACGTGTGTGTGTGTGTGTGTGTGTGTGTGTGTGTGTGTGTGTGTGTGTGTGTGTGTGTGTGTGTGTGTGTGTGTGTGTGTGCGTGCAGACGGCTCCATCAGGTGGAGGAGCTTCAGTCCGCTCCGTCTTCTCGCTCTCGGCAGCATCGTGACGTCCGTCTGCGCTCTGTCCTTCGGCCCCTTCATCGCCATGGTGACCGGAGTCTTCCTCTCTCTTCACGCCAGCCGATGTGTTTAACAACAACAACGCTGTTTGTTTACTGTGTGTTTGTCCAGGGTCAGCTCCCCCAGGTGCTGACGCGTCTCTTCCCCTTTAAGAGGGGCCTCTGCCACGCCTACTGGGCGCCCAACGTCTGGGCCCTGTACAACGTGCTGGACAAGAGCCTGGCGCTGCTCGGTGGGATCTCAACCCGCCACCTTCCTCTTCACAGCAGCAACATCCATTCACCACATTCAACTTTACGCTCATCTTGGAAACGTCTACCTGTTCAGGTGTTCGTCTGAAGCTGCTCGAGGAGGCGGAGCTTCCTCCGGCCTCCATGACGGGCGGTTTGGTGCAGGAGTTTCAGCACTCGGTCCTCCCCTCCGTCAGCCCCTCCGTCACCCTGCTGTGCACCCTGCTGTCCATCCTGGTGAGGCTGCAGCACCGAGGAGTCTACTAAAGACACAGTAGAGTCTACTAAAGACACAATAGTCTACTAAAGACACAGTAGAGTCTACTAAAGACACAGTAGAGTCTACTAAAGACACAATAGTCTACTAAAGACACAATAGTCTACTAAAGACACAGTAGAGTCTACTAAAGACACAATAGAGTTTATTAAAGACACAATAGAGTCTACTAACTGCACAGTAGAGTCTACTAAAGACACAATAGAGTATACTAAAGACACAGTAGAGTCTACTAAATACACAATAGAGTCTACTAAAGACACAATAGAGTCTATTAAAGACACACAGTGGAGTCTACTAAAGAAACACAGTGAAGTCTACTAAAGAAACACAGTAGAGTCTACTAAAGACACAATAGAGTCTACTAAAGACACAATAGAGTATATTAAAGACACACAGTGGAGTCTACTAAAGAAACACAGTGAAGTCTACTAAAGAAACACAGTAGAGTCTACTAAAGACACAATAGAGTCTACTAAAGACACAGTAGAGTCTACTAAAGACACAGTAGAGTCTACTAAAGACACAATAGTCTACTAAAGACACAGTAGAGTCTACTAAAGACACAATAGAGTTTATTAAAGACACAATAGAGTCTACTAACTGCACAGTAGAGTCTACTAAATACACAATAGAGTCTACTAAAGACACAGTAGAGTCTACTAAAGACACAATAGAGTCTACTAAAGACACAATAGAGTATATTAAAGACACACAGTGGAGTCTACTAAAGAAACACAGTGAAGTCTACTAAAGAAACACAGTAGAGTCTACTAAAGAAACAATAGAGTATATTAAAGACACACAGTGGAGTCTACTAAAGAAACAATAGAGTATATTAAAGACACAGTAGAGTCTACTAAAGACACAATAGAGTCTACTAAAGACACAATAGAGTATATTAAAGACACACAGTGGAGTCTATTAAAGACACACAGTGGAGTCTAATAAAGATACAATAGAGTACTAAAGACACAGTGGAGTCTACTAAAGGCACTAAAGACACACAGTGGAGTCTACTAAAGACAGAATAGAGTACTAAAGACACAGTGGAGTCTACTAAAGACAGAATAGAGTACTAAAGACACAGTGGAGTCTACTAAAGACACAATAGAGTACTAAAGACACACAATAGAGTCTATTAAAGACACAATAGAGTCTATTAAAGAAGCACAGTGGGTGAACAGTAGACCTAACTCTCCCGTAGCCTTCCGGCTAACGCTCCCGTAGCCTTCTGGCTAACGCTCCCGTAGCCTTCCGGCTAACGCTCCCGTCCTTCCTCCATGCAGCCGGCGCTGGCTTCCATCTGGCGGCGTCCTCGCGGTGGGCGGGGCTTCCTGCGCTGCCTGCTGCTCTGCGCTCTGGGCTCCTTTTTGTTCGGCTGGCACGTGCACGAGAAGGCCATCCTCCTCGCCATCTTGCCTCTCAGGTGAGTCTAACCGGCGCTCTACTCGGGTGTCGTGTTCATCGTCTTCAGTGTCTACGTGCTTCTGTTTCTATTGTTCCTTGTCCTGCAGCTTCCTGGCGGTGGAGAGCAGAGAGGATGCTGGGATATTTCTGATTCTAACCACCACAGGTCATTACTCACTGTTCCCGCTGCTCTTCACCCCTGCAGGTAAACACCGGGATATATACTTATCACATAATAAATAGAAGTTATACAATACATATTTTGACATCACATGTCATGTAGCAGACGCTTTTATCCAAAGCGACTTACAATAAGTGCATTTCAACCTAGAGTACAAACTAAGAACAACAAGAATACAGAAAGTAACATTTCCTCATCATAGTCAAACTACTAAAGTACCATAATAAGAGCCATTCAAGTGCTACCAAAGTGATAGTCTGTGATTAATCCAGATATAGTCTAAAGGTGCGTTTTCAGTTTCCAGTGAAGATGTAGAGACTTTCTGCTGTCCTGAGGTCAGTGGGGAGCTGGCTCCACCAATCAGGAGCCAGGACAGCAGACAGTCTGGATTTCGAGTGGTTAGCTCGAGGTGACGGAGGTGACAGAGTCACAAGTCGGTTACTATAATGGAATATCATAAAATATCTCCATGGCATGGAAGAAATGTTTCTTCTCTAAAATGTAACTTTGTGAAACCAAAGAAATCCTGAGCCGTGACCTCTGACCTCTCCCCTGATTCTTTTTAATGATCTGAATATTAAAGTGTGTGTGTGTGTGTGTGTGTGTGTGTGTGTGTGTGTGTGTGTGTGTGTTGCAGAGCTGCCCATCAAAGTGTTTCTGATGCTGATATTTACGATCTACTCTTTCACGGCTCTGAGTAAACTTCACAGGTAAAGAAAGTATTGGTTTTATTAAAGCGTGTCGAATATATTATATACAACTTCAAAAGCACAAATTACAAACTCTCTACATCCGAACAGGAAGAACTGGGTCACATGAACAATAGATGTTATGTGACCAGATGAACAATAGATGTCATGTGACCAGATGTCCAGCTAGAATCAGGATCGATGCTTATACATAGCGTTGAATGTACAGAGTGGTATTTGACTCCGATACCCACAATGCTTTGCGGATCTCGTGACGTGGTCTCTCCCTCAGCGGCGGCGTGCTCCGGCCTCTGGAGTCCGTCTACCTGCTGGGTCTCGGCGTGGTGGCGGTGGCGTGCGAGGCGGCCTTCCCGCTGTCGCCGTGGGCCGACAAGCTGCCCTTCCTGCCCCTGCTGGCCACCTCGGTGTACTGCTCCGTGGGCGTCTGTTACTCCTTCCTGCGCCTGTACGCCAGTCTGCTGAGGCGGGAGGAGAAGCACAAACCGCTGTGAGAGGTCTCAGGTTAGATTCCCTACCCACCAAAGACAAAGAACAAACGCACCTACGATCTGCACATGTGCCCCTGAGCAAGGCACCGGAGGAAGGGATCTGCATTCCTCTTGTTTGTCTTCCTCTTCTTCTTCATTATGGATTATGGACCAAACGTCGGCCACGTGACGACAACTTGCGCACACGTCCGTTTTTGGATGTCAGACTTTACATGTTGACGTTTATGGGTTGATGACATCATCGGTTCTGAACCCCGACTAACGAAACATGAACCCCCAACTGATCCATGAACCCACGAGGTTCTGGGTGTGTGGCAGAACGAATGCTGGAGCTGAATAAACCAAATAAATAAAAAACATGTGGCTGCTGTCTCCTCAGAGCGTAAGGAGTTAGTATTTATGTCAACTTCAACTGTTAACTAACTATTAACTGTTAACTGTTAACCATTAATTAATTGATATATATATATATATATAAGATTCACCTTCCAAAACAAAATGTCCGACTGGATTCAAACCAACTTCAATTCTCAACGCTGAGCCGTTCCCTTTAGCACGTGAATAAAAACATCAATAATAACAACGTCAGAGTTTAGATGAAATGACTCGTTTTGTTTAAAAACTTTATTGATAAGGCAACACAAAACATGATTGGTTGAAATTAACTGATGTTTTACACGTTGACAGTAAAAGAATTTCTATTGCACAATAAGGACTGTTAGCGCCAATGCTAACTGTTAGCGCCAATGCTAACTGTTAGCGCCAATGCTAACGGTTAGTGCTGATGCTAAGCTGCAGGACTGACCCGTTAGCAGCTTTATGGCCGACGGCCTCAGCCACCTCCCTCCTCTCAACTCCTGGTCTTGTCTTCGTATAAAAGTAAAAATCATTCAGCGGATTCCTTTCTAACACCAGAATAACGGACCGGTAGCACTAAACAACAAACTACGGCGGGCAAATAAAGTGAATCCTTGAAACGTTGAAGCGGTTCCCAGCGTTGACGGACCGTCACGGAGCTTTAGGGTGTCGCTGTGGGCGCAGTACCCGTCGTGTCCACTGAGAACAAGTGGCGCCCTGAAGAGAAGCCAAAGAACTCACCACCAGGTTCATGGGTGATGAGTATTTGTATTTATTAATCAATTAAGAAGTATTGTCTTTAAAATGTGAGAATTTATTTTAATAGTTGCCAATTAAAATCTAGTTATCGACTAATCAATACATTTCAGTTTTTTGATTGTCAGACAAATGTCTGCAGTTTAAATTATTTCAAAACAAGGTGATACGTCTTTATTTAGCTGAGACAGAGCTGGTCTAGTTGGGCCTAGTTGGTTCTGGTTGGGTCTAGTTGGATCTAGTTGGATCTAGTTGGGTCCAGTTGGGTCTGTTTGGGTCTGGGTGTCTCTCTGGCCTGAAAGTAGAGTTCTGGACTTGTTTTGAAGTGCTGCTCCAGCCTGTGGAGCGTTTGTGAATCTGCTCCCTTACGGCTCAGGAGGCTCCGCCTCTTACTGGTGGCCGAGGATCAGCCCATTCAGAGAAGAGACTCCCAGCATGCTTTGCTCTCGGAGCGGTTGGAATTAAAAGATGTCGGACGCGGACGCTCGAATATCGAACGTGCAACGAAAGAAACTCTATATTAACATGAAATGAGGAAGTTCTGAGTCCTCGGTTCCAGGAGCGTCGGCCATTCATAAACACCGGGACACAAACCTTTTCCTCATCGGAGTCGGTCTTGAATCGGCAAAAGCGTTGAATGGAAAATGGATCAAAGAGTCCAGAAGGTCCTCGCCGGGCGTCGGTACTGAAGAACTGTCGGCGCCCGACGGGTCCGGAGCCGCACCGCCGGAACGCTTCGGACCGGGAATCATCGTCACTATTGTTCACAATGAAGTTCGTGTTTTTTACTTTTTTCTTGTTGCACAAACAACAACATCTGAAAGACGGATTCAGTGGCGGGTTTTTCTTTTTTTGAGGATCAAGATGGCTGCTGGGAAAAAAAACGACTCATCAAAGTCTTCTTCAAAGAGATCTTTGTCCATGGATGAATTGTTTTTTTTCCAACTCGATCGCAAATTAGAACTTCATGGGCTTGTGTTGTTTCTCCAGACGCCTTCGGACCTTCAGGCGTCCTCAAGAAGACTGTCCGGGGGGCACCGGGCGAGTCTGGTCTCCTACTTTGAGGGGGGGGGTTCTCTTAAACCTTCTTGTGGAGGGGTGGGGGATTCTGAGGACTCTGTTCAGTCTTTGGCCCGGCGCCCTCACCCCGCCCGGCCCTCCACGATGATGACCAACACGGGCGTCAGGTCCATCAGGCTCTTCAGCATGTCCATGATGTCCTCGTGGTCTCGGGCTCCCTCGATGAACTCCTCCAGGGTCAGCTCGCCTGAGGGGTCAAACACGGAGAGCATCAGGAGAACTCCAGGGCCGTTGACTTGAACTCGGTTTTATTTCACGTCATTATAAGCACGTCAAAGAGTTCATTTAGCTCGTTCCCATCCGAAGTCTCAGCCGGTCGGCAATAACAATGATGACGTCATACAGGGTTCGTATCATGGGAAACCTGGAAAAGTCATGGAGTTTTAAATGGTCATGTCCAGACCTGGAAAAGTCATGGAAAAAACATGGAAATATGTCATGATCACATGTTCATTTACGCCAAGTGTGACATAATTAATATGTTTTTAAAGAAAGACCCTCAAAATATAAGCCGGTGTACGCAACATTTCTAAATTGTTAATGTTTATACCGAGATGTCAGATCAGTCGTGGACATTTGGTTTAAAGTCCTGTAAATCCATCGGTCACCATGTGTGAGAACCCTGGTCAGAGCAACTTGTTGTTTACCTTCTCCATTCACGTCGATCTTTTCAAATATGACCGCGACGATGTCCTCGGGGTCGGTTTCTCTGTTCCGTGTAATGTCCTGGATGGCCTGCAGGGGGAGACACACGCAGTCTCACTCGTACGGAGGTCGTAGAAACAGGAGAACAAAACGAGGGTTTCTACTTCCTGTGAAGATTTAAAACACTTTAAGTCATTTCTAGTGAAATTTCTAATCAAAATATTCTTCGAATAATCTGTAATCAAACGCGCAGAATTAGAAAAGAGGGAACCAACGAGAGAAAATGTAATTTAAAGTGTTAATCTATGTAAAATATAAATGTCACTCTTTAAGCTTCTTTTTAAAGTTTGATTACAGACGGATTATCGTTTAAATAAAACCACCAGGTTATGGAAGTAAATTGTTATTTTTAAAATGGTATTCCTGGTCCAAGGAGCCTGAGCTAAAGAGTGTTAATCCCTCCGCCGGCCAGCTGATCGATGCCTTCAGCAGATTAACTCACGTCTAATCTCACCGATAAACCAACAGTTCTGACGGCAGCTTCTCAGTGTGTAGGACGTGAAGTGTGTGAGGTCAGCGGGCCGTAGTTTGGGGACCGCTGCTTTACAGGATCGATATTCAAACCTAGATAAAGTCTAAAACAGTTAAGCCCCGCCCCCATGGCGCCCACACGGCCACTAGCTGAATGAAGGAATATCACATTTTCTGGAAAACATTAAAAAGCAATTTCAGAGAAAAGCAAAAGAGGAGGTGGTGTTGGTGAGCTTTTTCTGATTGGCTGTTGTGTATCCCATTTCGTCTTTTCGATTGGCTGATAAGTGGCATCTGCAGAACTCCAGGCGCTTGATTCCTCCACAGTGAGAACGGCTCATGTTTGCGCGCTGCGGCACATTAAAACATTAAAAAGCCGAGAGTTTTTTTAAGCGTGATAAATACGATATGTGGCGGGAATTAAGACCGAAATGCGTGAGTCTCACGCTCAATGCGTGAGGCTTGAGAGCCCTGCAACTCCTATGTCGGCGCAGTAATCAGCAGCTGGCCGCTCCGTCCGTTTGCGCACCTTTTTTCTTTCATAGCGGACTTTTTTTTGCCTTAGGCGCTCGTGATTTGTCATAGGCGTTCGGGAACAAGGCTCAGGCTTCATACCACCAACAACGCGACGACACACACACACACACACAAACACACATGTTGGCTTTTTTTTTCACCAATGAAGTGATGGTATGTAAAAAATGTTTTTTTTCCACGGCACACCTGACAGCCTGTGTGCCGCGGCACAGTGGTTGAAAAACACTGGTCTAGTGGTCTGGAGGTCTGGTGGTCTGGCCTTACTGAGAAGATGGTCTCCAGCTCCTCCTTGTCGATCTTGCCGTTGCCGTCCTGGTCGAACAGCTTGAAGTACCACTTGAGCTTCTGGTTGATTTCTCCCTTCAGCATCAGGCTGATGGCGGCGATGTATTCCACAAAGTCGATGTAGCCGTCCTGCAAGGCAGAGCGGAGGGATCAGGACCCAGACTACAGCCAGACTACAATCAGACTACAGCTAGACCACAACCGGACTACAGCCAGACTACAACCAGACTACAGCTAGACCACAACCGGACTACAACCAGACTACAATGAACCTCCTCCTGAGGACTGAACCTCCTCCCTGAGGACTGAACCTCCTCCGAGTATTGAACCTCCTCCGAGAATTGAACCTCCTGCTGAGGAATGAACCTCCTGCAGAACTCCTCCTGAGGAATGAACCTCCTTGTGAGGGATGAACCTCCTGCTGAGGAATGAACCTCCTCCTGAGGAATGAACCTCTTCCTGAGGAATGAACCTCCTGCTGAAGAATGAACCTCCTGCTGAGGAATGAACCTCCTCCTGAGGAATGAACCTGCTGAGGAATGAACCTGCTGAGGAATGAACCTCCTCCTGAGGAATGAACCTCCTCCTGAGGAATGAACCTCCTTGTGAGGTATGAACATCCTGCTGAGGAATGAACCTCCTGCTGAGGAATGAACCTCCTCCTGAGGAATGAACCTCCTCCCTGAGTCTTAATCCTCCTCCCTGAGTCTTGAACCTCCTCCCTGAACTTGAGCTCGTCGTTGACGCACACGGCGAAAGCCAATTAGCCGGAGAGCCAATGGAAGCTGAGCGTCGGCCATCTTTGTCCTGGTTCACGTTCCCTGCGTTGATTTACCACCTCAAACAGGAAGATATAGAAATATAATTCAGGGTCCGAAAGCAACTTAATGATGTGCAACTAAAATAATAGAAGACTGGTTAACCTTCAAAATAAAAGCACAGTGTTTTACAGTGAAGTAAATTTAAATTTGAAATAATTAAAATGTGTTAACATCCTTTGACGTAATCTGGTGTGTTTCAAAAGATGCTTTAATATCATGTTTTGTGCACGTTTTTAAGTGATGAATGAACATTTGTCAGTTTAAGGATTACAGATACTTTCACCATTTTGTTTTTGCCTGATTTTTAGAGAAACTTTAGAGAACGCAATGAGCTGCTGTGGACGTATTTTAGGCTCCTGAAATACCAATATCAGTTTGAATGAAGACTATATTTAGAATATCGTCAGCTCTTTATCGTGATGCCAGACAGAGCCTCCTGAAGGGAACTGCAGCTGCTCCCTGTTCTCTCTTCAACCAGACTGCACTCATAAAAACATTGATTTAAGCTCTTTGTTGGAGCTGCTGCTCTCTGAACGTTAGAACCCTTCTCCTCGCTAGTAACTATCCCTTTAAAACGTTAGAACCCTTCTCCTCGCTAGTAACTATCCCTTTAAAACGTTAGAACCCTTCTCCTCGCTAGTAACTATCCCTTTAAAACGTTAGAACCCTTTCTCCTCGCTAGTTACTATCCCTTTAACCCGTCCTCCCGTGTCACAGTTTAACATTTCATACTCTGTATTAAAGCCAAAGTCACCTAATTACGTATGGGGGACATACATTTAATATGTACATGTGTTTGCTTTCATAAATATTCCTCAAATCTAAATTTCCCCCAACCGTTTATGCCAATATTAAGTACTTTAGCTCCAGTGAGGCTCAGACAACTGGTTCTGGTCCAGTTGGACCAGTTGAACCAATAGGACCAGTTGAACCAGTTGCACCAGTTGGACCGGTTCACAAACCAGATGCAAAGACTTCCCCAAATAAGACTCAAAGGGACCAAAAGAAGCTCCGGCGTTCGGCTCCCAGCAGCTTAGCCGTGAAGCTGCAGTAACGCACCCCGTCCATGTCGAAGGTGAGGAAGACCTGGTCCACGTAGCTGTTGGCGTTCTCCGTCATGCCCTTCAGGTCCAGGATGGCCTTCAGCTCGAACAGCGTGATGAGGCCCGACGGAGACTCCCGCATGAACTTGTTGTACCAGTGGTGCATGTCCTCCGCCAGGATGTCGTCCAGGTTGGAGCCGTGGTTCCCCATGGTCCGGTCCGACGGGGCGCCCCGAGGAGAACCACAAAGGGAAGGAAGAACGAGGGACTCGGCAGACCTCCTGAGACCCCCGCTGGACGGACGTCTACAGACCAGCGCCGGAGCTGGATGAAGAGGTCCGGAGTCCTCCTGGACGAAGAAACGCAACAGAAGGAGTCAAGAAAAGGTTAGAGATCCGCCGGCTGGGCGTCAGGAGATGCAGCCGGCCAACGTCCAGGGACTCTGCAGGGAGAGAGCACAACCTCAGGACTCTAACCCTCTTAGCTTCTGCACGAAGGAAATCAAGGAGGCACCTGAAATAACTCCCTAATGAGATCAGGCCGCGGCGGCGATGTTCTGCTGCCAGAGGCCGAGCGGCTTGAGCCCAGGAGGTTATGTAACACTCACCTGGCTCACCTGGCTTACCTGGGCGTCCTGGTTCAGGCGGTTCAGGTCATGTGGGACTCGTCGACGGGCAGACGGCGGGTTCCGTCAAACGGTGGAGCGTTGAACAGTCGTGGAAAGTAACGAAGAGCAAGTAGTGAGCTTAAGAACAATCTAGAGAATTTGAGAGATTTCTTATGGTGAAAATATTGTGAAAAGAGGAGATAATTGTTCTAAATAACGTGAACACCTCAAACCCTGGAGCTCCAGAGACGGAGACAACCTTTTCCGTACTGCGATATCTCCAACGTTGGTCCGTAATAAGCTCAGCGCTCCTGGCAGTGATCCAGTTAAACCATTTAAACCCAGAAGTGGACGGGAACGAACCCTGGAGGCTGAGGACTCTCTGCCTTGTTTAAACATCTGGAGCAGGAGGTCCAGCTGTGGCATCATGGCCGCCTCAGGGCTGCATCAACTTCTCCATGTTGTTAAAGAACTCTCTTTGCAATTGTTGTTTATTTGAGTTTAGAAATATTGTACATAAGATCATTTCTCTTATATAATAACATAAATCTGTTTCATTTGAAACCTTCAAAATAAAAGCATAGGATAATTTTCTTAAATTTCTCTAAGAAAAGGGGATCCTTGAATTCGAGGGTCTTGTGTCTGACACCTGTGATCCATAGCATTTTCATTTTTCATGCCAAAAGCATCTTTTGACATGAAATGAAAACATTACAAAGATTAAAACTAGAGGGGAGATAATAAAGAAGAAGTTTATACTCCATATAACGCAAAAGAACCATAAAGACACAACTATCTGAAAGATACGCACAACAAGACATGAAGAGGAGTACAGAAAAGGGAAGGAACGGCTTTCACCCGCCAGGTGTGACGTTGATTGGATGGACATTTAGAAAGATACGCAAACCGCAGAGATCCCATCCTGCTACAGCGC
>CM070088.1:21137483-21144983 GCA_036178185.1 Liparis tanakae
TTCTGTGTGTGTGTATGAGTGTGTGTGTGTGTGTGATTCAGAATTACATCATATGGCCCTTTTAGTTTCTGTAGTTGAAAGATATCGCTCTAGTTTTTAGATTTCAATATTATTAATAATCAATATATTCCCCCCCCACACAGTATTGATGATGATGATGAAAAGAGAGTAAAAGACAACAAGGGACAATAAAGAACAATAAAGCACAATAAAGGACAGTAAAGGACGCACATCTCTCTGATCTTAGTAAATCCCTTTGTTTATATATATATATATATATATATATATATATATATATATATATATATATATATATATATATATACTTTATTAGAGAATGTGCACAATAGATCGACAGGGATCAGCGAACAAGTATTTTTTTAAATTATTTTTAAACAATTGAAAGTAAGGAGAGATAATGAATCCTAACACCCACACATTTACATTTATTCACACATTTTTGTAATACATGGATTTGGTTGCAATGAATCCGACAGACGGACAAACCCAACGCGCCTCCATCACCGGGCAACACTGACAGGTCTTGGAAATTAGAAGTGAAAGTCTGCCACTTCCTCGAGAAACGGTCATTACTGCCTCGAAGTGATTATTTGATTTATTCAAGGCTCATAAAACGTGACATCCTTCAGCTGCTGGACCTGGAGGCCTCCGTCCAGAGGAGGAGTACAAGCACTGATATCGTTTTCTCTGGTACAGATGTATTTGATCCCACAAAACAAAGAAGAAGAAAAGTCCTAAAGTCTGTTTGTGAACTCAACACGCATCAGAAGAAACAACAACAACAACAACAACAACAACAACGAGCAGAGACACGTTAGAAGAAGTTTGTTACCTCCATCCTGCTCGTCGTCTCTTAGCTGCCTCCTTTATGTCGAGGACGTGTGAAGGAAAGAGAGACAGAGAGACAGAGAGAGAGACGGAGAGAGAGGGAGAGAGAGAGAGACGGAGAAAGAGACGGAGAGAGTGACAGAGAGAGAGAGTGAGAGTGACGGAGAGAGAGATAGACGGAGAGAGAGACAGAGAGAGAGAGAGAGGCCTACAGGTTAAATATAGAAGAAGAGTCACAGACACATAGCGATAGAGAGAAGCTCATGTTCAGTCACATGACCATTTCCCTCTTTTCTTCTTGTTCTTGTTCTTGTTCTTGTTCTTCTTGTTCTTGTTCTTGTTCTTCTTGTTCTTGTTCTTCTTCTTCTTCTTCTTCTTCTTCTTCTTCTTCTTCTTCTTCTTCTTCTTCTTCTATGCGTATGTATTGACACCGGAGCGGTTCGAGTGGTTTCAGGAACATTCTCGTTGCACATCGATGTTCTGAATATCAGAAGTGGGCGTCGCCTCCACTTCCATGTGTCGGCCGTCGCCATCTTGTTTGTTTTGTGCAGCCAACAGGAAGTGACCGTATGAGGCGTAGGGACGACGCGGTCACGCTGTCAGGAACCTCCTGCTGCCTCGTCGCCTGTTAGCAGGCAGGAAGGAGGAGGAAGGAGGAGGAAGGAGGAGGGAAGCAGGCAGGAAGGAGGAGGAAAGGAGGAGGAAGGATGAGGCAAGGATGAGGGAAGTGGGCAGGAAGGAGGAGGAAAGGAGGAGGAATGAGGAGTGAAGCAGGCAGGAAGGAGGAGGGAAGAAGGAGGAAGGAGGAGGAAAGGAGGAGGGAAGTGGGCAGGAAGGAGGAGGAATGATGAGGGAAGGAGGAGGAAGGAGGAGTGAAGCAGGCAGGAAGGAGGAGGAAGGAGGAGGAAAGGAGGAGGAAGGAGGCAGGAAGGAGGAGGGAAGAAGGAGGAAGGAGGAGGAAAGGAGGAGGAAGGATGAGGGAAGGATGAGGGAAGTGGGCAGGAAGGAGGAGGAATGATGAGGGAAGGAGGAGTGAAGCAGGCAGGAAGGAGGAGGAAGGATGAGGGAAGCAGGCAGGAAGGAGGAGGGAAGCAGGCAGGAAGGAGGAGGGAGGATGAGGGAAGGAGGAGGAAGGATGAGGGAAGGAGGAGGAAGGATGAGGGAAGCGGGCAGGAAGTAGGAGGAAGGAAGAGGGAAGCAGGCAGGAAGGAGGAGGGAAGCAGAAAGGAAAGAGGAGGGAAGCAGGCAGGAAGGAGAAGGAAGGAGGAGTGTGTTAGTCTTAACTTAGAACTTGTTGTTCATTGTTTTGTTTTTGTGACTTTATCTTGAAAAGTTGGACCTTTTATTTGGAAGGAACATTTTGAAGTTTTTTCTTTACATTTATGACTTAAAGTTGAACGTCAGGTATAAAACTCCTCTGATTGTTTCTCCTCCTCAGTCTGCTGCTGTTGCTCAGCGGCTATGTGGCGCCCCCTGGTGGCGAAACGTCCCGAGCAGCTGACAGGTCAGTGAACGCACCACCAGCAGCATATTCAGTCCTAAAGGAAGTGGAGGTTTAATAACTTCTATTTTCAACAGTTTTAACCGGTAAATCATCTGAAGGCTGAAAGATTAATTAATCACTCAGCTCATAGACAACAGTAAGAACTGTGAGGAATATGAAGGGACTCATGCTAATTATGATAAAATAATCAAATTAATTCAAGAAAAAAAAAGAATTATTTCGAGAGCATCAAAGTTAAATTTGTGAGCACGATTCAAAGTTGAGGGGAAATTATTTCAAGAACATTATTTTTTTTTTAAATTAAACAATTAATTAAATCCAGACTGAACAAAGTTATTTAAGAGCAAGAATAGAGCAACTTCTTTTGTTTTGTTAATTTAATTATAATTGTTCGTATTATTATTATATCATATTTCCTGTATATATTCTGCATTTCTTTAATTGTTTTGCTTAAGTTAAGAGCAACATTGAAGTCTTGGAGAGCAATAACGCAATGAGAGAATGTTATATCTATACAACAATAACTCCGGACTGAACTATGACATTGTGTTGAGCATCGATTCATTCATTTGACATCTGAAATTAAACTATTTTTAAAGTGCATCATTTATCAAATCAAGAGCATGAATCTTTAGTTATTACTCAGAGAGTTATTGATTATTAAAGAGCATAAATACAGTTCAGTTGTTCAACAAACCAGAGAAGAAGAAAACATCAACATCAACGTTTGTTTATTGCAAACTCTTCTTCAGGTTCATAAATAGAAACACTCGTTGGATGAACTCCTGCAGGCGGCAGCGGCCTGCGGGTTCAGCTTCAGGGCACAGGTGACAGGCATTCTGGGTAATGGAGTCCGCACGTCGCAGCTCCTTAAATAAACACTTTGTGACACTTGTTTGTGTTCAGAGTAAATAAAGTTAAAGTTAAGCTTCACATCCTGTCTCAGAAAACACACACACCAGCTGAGTGTGTGTGTGTGTGTGTGTGTGTGTGTCACTCTACTTCTAACAAAACATTTCCTCTACAGGTGAACATCAAACTGAGAATCAGTGAAGGAAGCGACCTTGAGAACAAGCATGACTTTGAATCCCTGATGTGTGTGTGTGTGTGTGTGTGTGTGTGTGTGTGTGTGTGTGTGTGTGTGTGTGTGTGTGTGTGTGTGTGGAGCAGAACGACGTCGTCGGCTTCGGTTTGGTCCAAAACGCCAAAATGTTCATTTTAACGTCACAAAACAGCTGAAAGTCGTAAACTACCTGGAGACTCAAAGCTTTGACTGTATCCATGACGACGGTCTGAAACCACGACTCTGTGCTCAAACCGTCACCAAAATAAAAGCCCGTCAACCTTCAACCACTGAACCTCGACAGGATCATAAACTCTGATAAATACACGTGAACCGTGAGATACACTGGAGACCGTGGGAGTTCCCAGCATGCACCTGATGGGCGTGACCTGAAAGGACGCCGGCGTTGAGGTCTGCCGGTCCCGGCCATCTTGTTTTTTGTGCAACCAGCATACAGGAAGTGACGGACAGGAAGTGACGGGCAGGAAGTGACGGGCAGGAAGTGATGGACAGGAAGTGACGGACAGGAAGTTACATACGGGAAGGGAAGTGACGGACAGGCGACGTATGTCGACCTGTGAATCGGTGTGTAGCCCCGCCCCCCCCCTGAGGCGTAGCCGGCCTTATGGTCAGTTTGACAGATGGACGTTCTTCTTCGTTGGTGGGCGTGGGCGGCGTGTCCGTGTCCTACTTCCTGCCTCGTCACGCCACGATGGATCTTCACAAGTTTAACGGAGAGAGAAAAAAGATGAGATTCCAGAAGAGTTGAGGAAGAGCGTCCACCGCTGCCCGTTGGCGGCGGCTGAGCGGCGAGCGGCGTGCTCAGCGGCGGCGTGCAGTGTGCGGCGTGCTCGGCGGCGGCGTGCTCAGTGGCGCCCCTGCTTCTTCTTGAAGATCTTGTTGAAGGCGTTCCTCCTCCGGCTGACGGACGACTCGCTCTCGTCTCCTGCGTCGTCGTCCGCGGCGGTCGGGCCGGCGGCGCCGGACGCCACGCAGAGGGAGCGGGTGGAGCTCGAGGAGGCTAGGGCGGCGGCGGCGGGGGCGGGGCCGGGGACGAGGCCGCCGCCCCTCAGCTCCCCGAGGCTGGAGCTCTTCTCCAGGCCGCCGAGCCCGGAGCCCTGAAACTGCGAGGGGTGGAGCCTGGACGAGAGGAGGAGGGGCTTGGAGCCGTACGAGCCTCGTGATTCGCCGTGAGAGAGCGGGAAGGCGGAGTCAGAGTCCGAGAGGTTCACGATGTCCCTGAGAGACGGAGAGAGAGAACGGCGTCAACACTTCACACCGCAGTTCCACCGCAGCGCGAACAGCAAACAATGTGATTATTGATTATTAGAAGAAAAGTTTAAATACAGCAGGAAAAAACTGAAGATTAGGAAAAAATATTCTCTTTGAAATTGTTTGTAAAAACACAAACAGACATTTAAGAAAAGTCTGTGTTCATGAAACACGTGACGACCACGAAGGTGTTCGTATTATAACAGGTTACATGTTTTATTAAAGTTATAGAACTCTGCAAGAAATGAGTTTTTTCGAAGGAAAAAAAAGGAAACATTAAAAAACTCAAATTCTGAACATTTCTGAAACGCAAAATTTAGGAAACTCAAAATTCTGCATTTTTCTTTGCTCTAAATCCTGAAAAGATGTAAAACTCTTAAATACGCAAAGCTATTAAAACTACCCAAAGCTGCCGGGCGGCTGCAGCGCCCCCTGCAGGCGAGAGGCTGCGAGCCGTCTCCACAGAATGGAAGCAGAAAGACCGGAAGAGCAGAGCCGAAAAGTGAGCGGCGCCCTCAGCGTAGGACGAAGAAGAAGAAAAAGAAGAAGAGGAGGCCGGGGAGGGCACAGCGAGGAACTCTAGCTGGCCAATAGAGAGGCTGCGAATCTGCTGGCCGCTGGGAGGGCGGGGCGATCAAGCCACGCCCCTCCGGTTGAGGTAAGCCCCGCCCTTCAACTAACCTCTGAGAGCTGAAGGTCAATCCGGGGTCTACCATCCTCTGCCGCAGGGGCATCAGACTCTGAGCTGTGGAGACACAAAGAGGCAGAAGACAGTCGGTTGTTTTATTTTGAAAAGCAGAAACACAGGAAGTTCAGGCACTGAAGAAAAATATGCAAAAGGAGGAAAAAGCTTTTTAAAAGTATTGAAGACAGTCAAACTGCAGATGAATGTGATTCCAAAACAATTTAAATCAATGTGACGAAAGCCGTCAGATATTATAAAAATATAAAATGCGATGTTCTGAATGTTTGTAAATGAATCTGTTGTGGAATCAAAACATTCAACTGAAATTAATCGACTTGAGCAAAAGCTGAAATAAAATAATAACATATATATTAATAGAAGCGTTAAAGTTGTGCTGCTGCAGACCTGGAGGAGCGTGTTAGTGCAAAGAGCGAATAGAGTGGAGTGTTCCTCGTCTTCAGAGTGAAGCGAGGAAGAGGTTCTTCTGGGAAACATCCACCAGCTGTGTGGGATCTGGCCAGAGGGAGGAAGAGGAGGAAGGTTGAGAAAGAGGAGGAAGAGGAGGGTGAAGCTGCACAGGTGAGGAGGCACTCACATGGACACCTGCTGAAAAGCTAGCCATTTAGCTGCCTTACGTTAGCTAAACGGCTAACGCAAGTCAGCAAAGTTGCCTTACGTTAGCTAAACGGCTAACGTAAGTCAACTAAAATGAAAAACGATTTAATCCAACTTAAAATAGCACATGGAAAGTATTTTATTTATTTCAAATTTTTCTGTTGACTAAAACGTTGTTAGATCAGTTTGATTCCATTGAATTTTGATGAAATTCTCAAAATTCTCAAAATAAAATATTTTTCGGACGTTTAAAAAGTTTTCCGAAAATCTTTAAAGATATTTTAATATCCTTTTAAATGCATTTCATATATTTTGTTTTTCACTTATTTAATCGTAAACTAATCGTGGGAACCCGCGGGGGGTGGGGCGCTCATCAAGTGTACAGCGGTGTGGACCAATCAGATTGGGGGGGGGGGGGGCTGAAAGAGGGAGGGGCCAACCAGAGTGCTTCCATGGTGACTGGCTGTCTGCGATGCCACTCAGGGGCCAGAGGTCGCTCACACGCCGGTCCATCTGCCACGCTGCGTCTGGAGGGACCCAATCAAGAGACAGATGCCAAGAGAAGAGGAACCAATCAGAGGAGGGGGCGGAGCCCACAGGTGAGCGGAGACAACAAGGTCAAAGGTTATTAAGATTATTATCTTTTCTTTGTTTGTTTTCAAACAGGAATGTTGCCAGAGGAAACCTCTGGCTCGGTTTGGCCCTCATGAGCCTCCGTAACAACCGGAGGGGATAAGAGGCGCTTTAAGGAGATTTAAAGAGACAGTACACATTGATCACTCAGTGTGAATCACTTCTATGGCCGAAGCATTTTTACCACTTAAAGACGTGAACAGCTCTCGACTTCAGGAGGAGTTTAAAAACACATCAAACACTCGTGATGAGGAGTCAAGAATCAGAGGCTTCGCTCGTATGTTTAATAATAACAACTATTATAATAATAACTATATATTAACAACTATTAATAACCATATAATAACAACTATTATAATAATAACTATATATTAACAACTATTATAATAACAACTATTATAATAATAACTATATAATAACAACTATTAATAACCATATAATAACAACTATTATAATAATAACTATATATTAACAACTATTATAATAACAACTATTATAATAACAACTATATATTAACAACTATTATAATAATAACTTATAATAATAACTATATAATAACAACTATTATAATAATTTATAATAATAACGTATAATTATAACTATAATAACTATTATAATAATAACTATATCATTATAACTATTATAATAATAACTATATAATAAATATATTAATAATAAATATATAACAATAAATATATAATAACTATTATAATAACTTTATAATAATGACTATATAATAACAACTATTATTATAATAACTCTTCCAAATGATCCACCTGTACACTCAGACACGCTAGCCAGGGGACATCTCCGCTTGCTGTGGACTTACACTGCAGCGTCCCAGGAGACATGATGTCCTCGTCCATGTCGTCCAGGTCG